>JABCMJ010049891.1:0-15231 GCA_014822125.1 Arbutus unedo | reverse complement strand
GTCGACGACTGGAACATTCGGAACTAATATACACTGTGATGGTTATTCTAATAATCTAAATTACGCTATTTCGATTTAAAACTTGTACTTATTGTTTCTACAGTTATGTTAGACCTTGAATATTTTCATAATCTTGTACATTGTACATCATGTTATTATGTTAAAACATTCAAAAGGAAACTTAAGGGTAGGATAACTTATTGAGTATCAAAACTCATGGTGCAACTTCCTCCTGCCCTTGGCATTTCATAACCAAGTACCGACGACGATGGAGCTGGATCGAATTATACACCATACGATGATACTTATCCTGCAGAAGACACGGTGGAGCCATGGGTTACTTAGAATAGTTTCTAGAGTCCTCTGACTTTGTTTTAAAGTCTCTTTTGATGTAAAATAATCTTTTTAAATGTATTTTAACTATCTCTTGTATTAAACTCGTATTTCAATAAAATAATAGTATTTGAGTTACTTCACTCTTTTTAATTAACGTGTCTGAAATTCGGGGTGTTACAACTACATACGAGAATATTTACTATGTGGAATAAGAGATACTCATTCACAAATATAATATAATGCAAACATTACCCATACATATTCTCATCAAGAAAATAAATAAGTTATCAATAAATAATCCAAATAAATAATAATTCATTACATAAAGTCATGAGTTTTAATATAAAATCCTAACAGAATTATCTTCTTAATCTCGTTGGGGAAGATTATTATGTGAATCACAAAATTCTTCTTCAAAATTTTTAGTAATTCTAGGATTATAGAAATCACATATAGCTCTTTAAGATATAAGTAAACCTTTTGTCGTTCTCACTACAACAAAATTCATCTATAACAACGAAATAATTTCGTCGCCAATGCATTAGGCGACGAAAATTTTCGTCGCTAGTTTTCGTTGCCCATAGTTTCACGCTAAAGGTCCAAGCGACGAAAAATGAAATTCGTCACCTAATATGTTCTGTGCGACAAAATAATTTGTCGTTAAATGTTCGGCGAGAATTTTTTTCGTCACTAATAACAATTTTTAGTGACGAAATATTTGGTCGCTAACCGCAATTATTTCATGAGAAAATTGTTTTTGGAGATGATTTTTTTCGTCGCTAAATTGAGTTTAAATTCAAAACAAATTGGACATTATTTTTTGCCAAGACTTGAACCTATACTTTGACCCCCACAACCATATTAAAGGCACCCTTCTTGACCAATGAAACGCACACGATATTTTGAAATTATTTATAATATCTAATATATAACATATGTTTAAGAATTTTTTAAATATATGTTAAACATAATATATTATATATTTTTATCTCTCTCTCCCCCTCCCTCTGTGTATAATATTAAATCTATAATTTTTACACGCTCTCATCTCTCTCTCTCTCTCCCTCGCTCCCTCTCTTCCCCTTGTCTCTCTCTCCTCTCTCTTAATTAGATCATTAATTCGAAATTATTACTTTAATTTTTTCTTTTTTCTCTATATTTCTCTATTCTTTCCTCTCTCTCTCTCCTCTCTTCCCTCTTCCCTCTCTCCTCTCTTCTCTCTCCTCTCTCTCTCTCCTTCAAAATTATTATACGATCTCTCATCTCTATTTCTATACTCTCTCGTTCTCTCCTCTTTCTTTCTATCTCTCTCTAATCCAAAATCTAAAACTTATTTCTCATGTATCTCTTTCTACACGCCGTACCTCTCATCTCTCTCTATCTCTGTCTCTCTCTCCTCTTAGCAGTTGTACCAATTGACCATGCGCATATTCATGTATATATATATATTATATTATACACACACACACATATAGGGGATACATATGTCTATAATATATATATATATATAGTATATATATTATAGACATATGTATCCCCTATATATACATACATATGTCTATAATATATATATATATAGTATATATATTATAGACATATGTATCCCCTATATATACATATGTGTGTGTGTGCTTGTGTGTATACATATATATATATATATATATATATATATATGAATCCCTATAGATATAATACATGTATATATATATTTGTTAGCGATGAAATTATATTTTTCAGCTCAAAATTTGTCATTTGGTGACGAAATATTTTTTCCTCACCAAATTTTGCGAAAAACTATATTTTTCGTCTCGAAATAGGTACTTTGGGCAAAAAAATATTATTTTCGTCTCCAAATATGCTATTTGGCAACGAAATATTATTTTTCTTCCCAAAAGTACCTATTTGGAGATAAAAAATATATTTCGTCGCCACATAGATACATTTGGCGACGAAAAAAATATTTCACCGCCAAATGACATATTTAGAGACGAAAAGTAAAATTTCGTCGCTAACGGAGTACATTTGGCGAGGAAAATGAGTTCCTCGCAATTATTTTCAAAAATGCGACAAACTATATCTTTCGTCGCCATATATACCCATTTGGTCTTTCGATTCCATCGCCATAAATAGTTTTTCTTGCTTGACTAACATTGATTCTTCTTCTCTAGAAACAATCAACTTGGATATAATTTGTAGCATTAGATTAAGAGCATTCTCCATCTGCTACAAATGATTTCTTGATTTATCTTCATTTTTTCATGGGAGTTTTCAATGTCATAGGGATGATCATGCCTATTATTGGAGCTAAAGAAGATGAAAGTTCATTCATATAAAACTTCAGCTGACAGGTGAAAGGAAAGCATAGTACCTTTTATATATATCTAAGCTAAGGTACTAACTAACTCTTACAACTTATTAATTAACTAACAGACTGTTTAACTAACTAACAAACTCTCTAACGATACAAACTAGTATTTATTAATGTGAGCTTGATACGTAATACTCCCCCTCAAGATGGATGGTAGAGATCTTGGATAGCCATCTTGGATATATAAAAGGGAAACAAGAAGTGTGGATGGCAGAGCCTTGGTTAGGATATCAGCAAGTTGGTGTTGAGTACGAATAGGCATAAGTCAAATAATACCAGCTGAGTTTGATCAAGTCCAATTCTAATTTTTAGTTGTGAATGTTTTCTTAATTTAGCTAATTCTTTTATGAAATTTGACGCATATGTTAAGCATACTAGAAATATTTTTAATTGTATTTTACAAGTAATTTTGTCAAAAAAATTCTTTATCTTTCCTAATACATGCTTTCGCATTGCTATTGCTCATACTTTATTTTTAACCCTAAAAATTTCCACTCTTGTTGAGCATGTATGCATCTATTCTCCTAATACAATTCCATGCTCGGCGCAATTTTCTGTTACTGCTTTTATATCTTTTCTATGTTATGTTGTTCTAGATAATACTAGTATTTGTGTATATATACAGTATAAATTAAAGAGATGTTATTTAGATCTTTATATATATATATTATTCATTCATCTTTGAAACCTTTTCGGAGAATTTTTGAGATTAAATGGAATTATAAGCCAGTCGTAGTGGGCACTAAATATTGTCAATGGTATACTATGTTTTTATATCTTTAGTTGCTAGTAATCGCTTTTACAATCAATTTTTGAGAACCAAGAGGCACGTACTTTGTATTCTTTTAAAAAGGACTTGTGCGTTAGGTATAAAATATCCATCAAATTTAGTATCATCGCTCCATTTTTATATATATAGCTGGTTACCATCTTAGCTTTTCCTCTCTCTTTTTTTCCCTATAATTAATCATATATTACTGTGGTGGTTGGTCTGTGCCCCTAATTTGTGAATTATAAATGGTGCTTCATTTATATCTATTTTTAGCCTTTTTATTATTGCTTCATGATGAGTCATATATACTACTATTTGGTTGTTTTACGATTATTACTTGATTATACTTTTTCCACATGTATACTGGGAGTAGTTTTCATTTTCCAAATTAAACAAACTGAACAACCACTATCTAAATATGCACATAATTTTTAACTATTAAATCCTTATATAGTTATTGCATAGGCGCATAAATGCTGTTTACATTAGTACATTTTAATGATATTTTATCAAACTTTTTATTATACCTTTACACATAGGATTCGCGAGCTCTAAATATTTAAGCTTGAATTGTCAATTACAAGGAGCTTTACTTATTTTGTATATTTGTCCATGATTTTGAGTTGAACTTTCTTCTTCAAAAGTACTTGAAGTAGCTAGTTATTTTAAATATTTCCTTCATTATTGATTTTAATAATATTTATCTGTTTATAATCTTCTTGGGATTATTAAAACTAGATTTTCATATATTATCTAATATTATCTCTCTCATATCTATTCTATTAGTTTTTATCCTGCTCTATTTTTATCCCAATTATAGGTTCAAAGTAATCTAGTTCTATAATCTGTGTTGCATTCTAGGATATATATGTTGCATTATCTAGTGTATGTAATAGTTAAGATTAGATTTGTTGAGAGAGAATGAATAAACTCTGTATATTATTGTGTATTAAATTAGTGTACAAAGGCTCCTATATATAGGAGAGATAGAGTTATAGTTTTAAACAGGTCAGGGTACATAGTCCTAATCCTAGACTAACTAGGGTAATTCTAATCCTAGATTAATTGGGGTACATTAACATTAACAAACCCCCTCAAACTCAAGGAGGGTAAACATCAACCAACTTAAGTCTAAAAATGAGATCAAGAAAGCGGCTAGTAGGATGAGCTTTTATAAACATATTAGCAAATTGATCAGTAGAGAAAATCGACTGGAGATGGATAGTACCACAAGCGACGTGTTGGTACGCAAAATGACAGTCAATTTCAATGCGTTTGGTACGATCATGGAAAACATTATTGTGAGCAATTTGAATAGCACTTTGATTGTCATAAAAGATGGTAGTAGCACCAGAGGGAGAAACACCCATATCTGTAAGAAGCCAGAGAAGCTCTTGAGTGTCAACGAGAGCATGGTATTCAGCTTCAGTAATAGAGTGAGCACTAGTAGTTTATTTCTTGTTGAGCCATAAAATAGGAGAATCACCTAGAAAGAAGCAGAATCCTATAGTATAGCGTTGATCAGTAGGATCGCCAACCCAATCAGCATCAGAAAATGCATGGAGCTGGAGAGAGGATTGAGTGGAATAGTGAAGACTATGAAACAAGGTTCCTTTGAGATATCGTAGAATATGAATCAAAGCATCATAATGAGGTGTGCGAGGGGCCGTCATATACTAACTAGCAATATGGACAACATAGGCAATGTCAGAATGAGTAACAGTGAGATAAACAAGACTTCTGACCAACTGAAGATACAGAGTAGCATTAGACAGGAGAGTGCCATCAAGGGGTGTAAGACGGCGCTGAGGATCAATGGGAACAGAGGCAATCTTGCAATTTGTAAGGACAACATGAGCAAGAAGGTCATATGCATATTTAGCTTGTGAGAGAAAATAACCAGTAGAATCATGGGAGATTTCAAGACCTGAGAAATAACTGAGAGCACCAAGATCTTTCGTCCCAAAATGATGGTTAAGGGACTCCTTGAGACGTTGAATACCAGCCACATCATCACCGATGATAATCATGTCATCCACATAAAGGAGAAGGAGAGTGCAACCTTGAGTAGTGTTTCGTACAAAAAGAGTAGTATCATAAGAATTGGAGGTGAAACCAAAATTATGAATAGTGAAATTGAACTTGACAAACCAAGCTCGCGGGGCCTGCTTAAGACCATATAATGTACGTTGAAATTTATAGACCTTGTTAGGGGGATAACTAGACCCAGAAGGAGATTGCATGTAAACCTCCTCAAGAAGATCGCCATTGGGAAGACATTTTTTAAATGCATTTCATAAAGATCCCATTGGCGTGTGGCAGCGACAATAATTAAGCTACGGATGGAGGTAAGACGAGCAACAGAAGCTAAGGTCTTCTCATACTCAATTCCATAATCTTGGGTGAAACCTTTTGCAACAAGATGACCTTTGTAACGTTTAAGAGAACCATCAAAATGGGTCTTGATTTTGTATACCTATTTACAGCCAATCACAATATTGCCAAGAGGTAAATCAACAATGTCTCAAGTATGAGTTTTGTCTGATGTCTACAATTCATCAATCATAGCTTGCTGCCAAAGAGGATTAGAGCGAGCCTCACGACATGAAGTAGGTTCATGAGTAGAAGAAGTAGTGGAACCAATAATAAAATCATGAAGACTAGTAGATGGACGAGTTACCTATTTTGGTCGATCAGAAGGTGAAGGAGCCAATGAGCTTGGGAGAGACTCAATGGGCACAAGATCACTAGATAGAGCAGTCTCTATGAGAAGAGCAGCATGGATGGGTGTCTTGAGAGAAGCAGGTAAGGGACCTATATCAGGCTCATCAGAGAAGAAATCAAGAGATATAAGAATTCGTTGGGAGATAGGATCCCAACAACGATACCTTTTATGTTCAATACCATACCCCAAGACACAGCATAAACAGGAATGAGGTTCAAGCTTAGTGTGTTCTTGGGGTTGAAAGAGGACAAAACATGTAGATCCAAAGACCCGAAGAGTGGTGTAAAGAGGATTGGTGCCATATAAATGCTCATAAGGGGTTTTATCCATCTTGGCATACGTCACACCCACATGTTGTACGTAATGAGCAAGTAATTTTACGCCATATTATCTGTCAGCTGGTTGAACCTTTTTACAACATGATTTCTTAGGATACAGGCACACATTTATCATTGATGGAACATTAACATGTGAAATCATGCTCATAAAAAATTTCAAAAATGTTGGAACCTCAAATATAACTTGAGTCAAGCAAAACAAATATCAAGGGAATACAACCAAACACCATATTAAAATATAGGACCATATTTCAAGTGCAGGATGCATATGCCAACCCTAAAATAGCGTTCGTCGAACAAAACAAGCATACATCACTGAATGGCTTTCAAAAGATGTTTTTCTCCTTTTGGACTAGAAATAAAAGTCGTAGGACATCTAAAACCAATGTTGATTACTTTTTAGACCCTATAAATTTTCTTTAAAAAGATGAGTACAAACTTGCACTTTTTAATTTTAACTTTCTTGAGCTTTGGATCCTTGGGATTTTCTTTCAACAAAGAGTTATTTGAGACTTAGGTTGAGAGAGAATGAGAAAAGAACTTGTTACTCATTCAATACCAATTCTGTCTTCTTTTACTTCAATGCTTTGAGACCAAGCAAAAACCTCTCCAGAAGTTCAACAAAATCTAAGTCAAATCCCAATTTGAATGAACTAAAATAGTTAAACAAAATCATGCCAATGAAGCAATTCAAAGTATCACACAACCTGAGCTGCCTACGTACCACATTGTAGACATCAAACCAATGTAGTTCACCGGGGCAATGTATGTGACAAAATAATTAGTGATCTGAGTAAGCATGCCAACCAATTTATGTAATGCCTCGAATGTTGGAGACATTAAAATTAAAACAATTTTAACAAAATCAAATGTGACTTTTTATTTCATAGCAAAATTATAGTTTGATTACATAAACAAAAATACATGAAATTTGAACAAAATAAAGCTCGACAATATGTGAGTAACTGTTGTGCCACTTGGTCTTCCTCGAAGTTGCTGTTGTCGGGCTCTATTTTGTGCAATTTCCATGTGAGTTTGGTATCCTTCCCCTTTCACATAGACATCCCGTGGTACCCCCTTCCTTTCTTTGGGATCAGAGGTGGGGTTTTGGACCTATTTTGGCCATTGTCTCTTGCTCTATCTGATTCTCTAGTGTTTTCTCCACGTGGTTGTAACTGTTTCATAGATTGCGCCAATTGTATTTGTGTGAATTTTCTAATATGGAAAGTTAATACTCCATCAATGGCCGAATAGAATATCCCACAATTTCTTGAAATCTAAATCTACAATACAATTAACTGTCATAGAAACTCCGTCTCTAGTTGACGGGAAGACACATCAATAATTAAGTTGTACTTAAGTTAATAGAAAACTCTCAATATGGTGCTTGTAATAACAAATACAATGTACGCTTTATTCTAATGGTATATGACTTTTATAGAGATTCTCTCTCAACAGTCTGAGTCTTAATCCATATCTTAATTTCTCATAAATACGGATTAGAATTGTTCGTTGATTGACCACTTACAAGATGAGTTTTAGCGGAATCTCCAGACCCTTATCTTTGATAGTTAGAGTTTTATTCAACTTTAAACCTCTCGTTACAGGTTGAATTAACCTAGGATTTCTTATCAAAATATAATTAGAACCGGTCTCGAGATAAAAGGGCGTAATATTTATCTTCATTTAGTATTTCACCACATTTTTCAGGTCAAATCACATTCGCTATATTGGCTACATGTAGATACAAAAAAAAAAAAACCCTTGCTGAGTTAAGAATTTGCCAATTTTCTTGGTAAAATCCTAATTAAATTTAATTGGATTTTGCCTCCTCCAATACTGTAAAACTTATAGGCTATAAAGTAGGCAGAATAGTCAAGTTCCTATGTTGTTGTAATTACTTTTGGTATCATCATGTATGGGTTATTTTAAATCTTCAAACCATAATATTGTAAATACTTACCGTGAATACCTCTGACTAGCAATTCTTTCTATATTTGTCCTGGTGCAACCTAGCATGATAGCATCTTCGTATACCCTTTTCCGCGTGGCGGATTCGTAATAAAATGCAACATCGAGGTTGATCTCCTACATGTTACCTATAAAACGGAGAGGTAGAGTGAGAGACAAGAAATAACCGAAGCAGAACCTTTTTGGTGCGAGCAAATAGACAATCTGTTTCGGTTCTTATCCGGAGAACAAAAATCGCAGCGGAGGGACATGTTATGACTTGCCATACCATGGCTTCATGGAACGAACAGCTCCGAAAGGCCAAGGAATCCAAGAAATTGGTACAAAACTCTTAGTAGACGTTTATTTACATGAGCCCAAATACTTTTTGTTCATGATTTTGTTTTCAAAAACCAATGTCGATTTTAATTTGGGTTCTACTCAAGGATTTTATTGTTCGTGTGTCTTCGATTTTCTTTCTCAGTTCCATTTTTTTGAATTTTCAATTTCGTCATTTGATATATATATATATATATATATATATTTTATGCATTATTTATTTTAATGCTTAAATGTTCACCCATTAATGGGTATTTATATGTGTATCATTTTGTACGTACAGAATTTAGAAGTGAAATCACGCCAACCCAAGAGAGTTCATGAAATTAACATATCAACAGGCTAATTTTGGATTAAGCATCTACAAGTGTAATCACAAGAGAGTTTTGTGGAAGTTTGGGTGGACAGAAGAGATTAGTAGGTGTGTTAACGGATGTAGTCGGTGGTTTACTGTGATTATACATGGGCAGTAGAAGAATTTAAGTGGTACGTACTAGAAGAATTTTCAAAATTTTAGTGCGCACCTATGGAGTCTAACTTCCGTCACCATCGCACCTGTACTTTGAGAGGGTGAATAATATCCTCACTTATTGGGTCGAAAGGTGTGCAGCCAATGTGATCAATATTTTTTTTTGCTATATATAGAATTTTACTTTTTGGTGGAACAAATTCATTCTGATGTCCTTCAATTCATCCGCCCCTGAAACACAATTAATGACAGACCTTATATGAGATTCTATATCCAGTCGTTCTTCACTTTGAGGTTTTAAAAGTTGGATTATCATCCTCTATTGGTATCCAGTACTTTTTAGGACCATACACAAAGATTGCTTGTGAGGACTAACGAGTGGAATTCTATTAGCTCCTCCAGTATATATGCACTACCATTTGGCTTATGTATTATTTTATCGCCCTTACTGGTGCAGATAGTTGTTGATTTCACTGCTACATGGTGTGGTCCGTGCTGTTTCATCGCGCCGTTCCTGGCAGAGTTGGCCAAGAGGCTTCCCACTGTTACCTTCCTCAAGGTGGATGTGGATGAGCTAGAGGTAAGAGATTGAATAACTGTTTGATGTGCTTCCATTCATAATTAAATACAGTCTGTTTGGATAATTTATTGTTGTTGCAGTCGGTTGCTAAGTATTGGGCTGTGGAGGCAATGCCGACTTTTTTGTTCCTCAAGGATGGGAAGCTTGTCAATAAGGTTGTGGGAGTGAAGAGAGATGAGCTGCAGCAGGCCATTGCCAAACACACCACTTAAATTAAAATCAAATTGATTTCTCATTTTGGTTTGAAGTAGATTTGTGGGTCTTTATTATATGTTATATTTATTTGGCCTTGTATAACGAATAACGATTACTAATACAGAGTACTTGAACCGGATGTTTCAACTTCTTATTTATGTATTGATTTATCTCATCTGGTTTGTCAGTATTTTCCTCATGCTGATGGGATAGTCTGATATCAATGCCTTCGGTTTCATTCATGCACTGTGAAAGATGATTTCGACACTGAAAAACAAGTGGAGCATGATCACTACGTGCTTTTTCATGATTGGTTGGTATTTATTTAGTGGGTGGACTCTCACATAGCAACCAATTAGAGCTAGACACATGGCAACTTTCAGCTTGAATTTGATTGATTATCCTAGGGTTTTGTTCCAACAAAAGAGAAATTTAACTAATTCTAATTTCATAATTAAGTTTTGGATTTCATATTGAAAATATTTATATTCAATGGGGATATATAGATATATGTTGTTGTGGGGTGTTGAATTATATGACTCCCTCACGAGTCCTTTTGGAAATGAAAAAGTATTGATTGGAAAGAAAACCATGACATGTACATCTCAGATGTCTTCTGCAGAAGAAACAATCAGTCAGAGACTTCTCGATCGGTAGTCAAAATTAAATGCCCTTCGATGGTTAAGTTAGCAACTGCAAGATGGTAGACATGGAGAAGAAATATTTTGTCGAGGAAATTTGTATTGAAAAGTAAGAACGTAGAGCATTGCTTACAGTATTTTGATATGGGAAAGTGGCTATGAATATATACCTCAATTATCGATCTAGAATCAATTAGTGTTCCAAATGATCGATCCCCTTCACTAGTGAATCTTCGCTCCTATTTATAGGAAATGATTGAGTGTATTGATGAATACACCCGAGTGCATTTTTTGCATTCACCACCCCTAAATGTGGGCTGATTTGATCATAGGACTGAGTAGTTGCTCTTTTGTGTTGATTGTTGGCTCCCTATTCAGAACCTGCCCAGCTTTCGGTCAGCGTGCGTTTAGAATGCGGGGTTATGTGCGGTATTTTTTCATCAACATTTTACTTCTTGGAGTCACCACTTGGGTTTGAGGCTATCGCTAATAAATCAAGCAAGTTCATGCAAACAGAAGACAAATCGGAGCAACTAGTCCATCATAAGTACTAGAGATTACTCGGTTCGAGAGTTAGGTTATGAGATGAGAAAGTGCTAGACACCCACCTCGCCTGACCCGCATGTCGGTCTCTACTCATCATTTATGGATTTTTTAGTTCATTTGGCATTAATATCACCTATCGGGAATGGACAACAGATAAGGAAGAAATAAAGCAGTAAAAACATAAATGCTGGTTAGTTCCCCTTTGTGTACATAAGAAGCTTTAAATTGAATAAAATCTGCAGTAATCCAAAATAGAATTGTCAGTTAGTCAACAAAATGGTGTGCGCTATTGTAAAATTGGTGTTTGTCTTTCTGTGACTGTCCCGTGCCACTGAGCCAAGTGTCCTACACCATACAGTGACCCAAACGGGAGCTGTGTTTTGTTTTCTAACTGTATTCTGGATGTTACTGTTGAAACCAGTCAATGTACGTCATGTCATCACTCAAGCGTAACCTTTGTCTTATTTTCCAACATGATTTCCTTACATACAAGCACTTAATTATTATTTATAGAACATTAAAATGTGACGTCACGCTCACAGATATTTTAGAAACATTGAAACCTCAAATATAACATGAGTCGTGCAAGAATATTAAGAGAATAAAATTAAATACTGTTTGTAAATGATATGCCAACCCTAAAATAGCGTAAGCCAAACAGAAAAAGCACATGCAACACAATAGTTCTCACAAGAGGTTTCTCCTTGTGGACTTCAAATAAAGGTCATAGGAGGTCTAAGACCATTATAGATTATTATTTAGCTCCTAGAAATTCCCTTGAAAAAGATGAGTGCAAACTTGAACTTTTAATTTATACCTTTCCTGAGATTTTGATCCTTTGGCTTTTGTTTGAACAAAGGGATATTTGAGACTTAGATTGGCAGAGAATGAGCAAAGAACTTTTTACTCATTCAATACCAACATTTTCTCTTATACCTTCAATTACTTAAATGCTTTGTTACACAAAAAAACCTATGCAAAAATTCAACTAAAATCCAACCCATAAGCCCACCACTGAAAAGCCAATTCTGGGTTCCTTGTTCGGAACCACTCGGGCGTCAACTGGCACACATGCTTGAATGTGCAGGGTCTTTCTCAACCATTGCTTTGCTTCTTGGAGACGCTAGCCAGGTTTGAGATTGTCTTCAAAAAACCAAGCAAGTATATGTGGACAGAGACAAATCAGAGTCACTAGTTTGTCATAACTAGAGATTACTAGGCTTAGAGTTAGGTTAAGAGATGGGAAAGTATTAAGCACTCATCCCATCCGACCCAGGGGTCGGTCTTTACTCATTATTTTATGGGGTCTTGAGTTTATTTTGTATCAATATTACACTTTGGGAATGGAGAATAGATAAAGGAAAAATAAAGCGATAACAAAATAAATGTTGGTTATTTTTCCTTGTTAAAAAATAGTATGTACAAAATGAGATTTGAACTGAATAAAATGCGCATTATTCAAAACAAAATTATCTGTTAGTCAGTAGAATGGTGTGCGCCTTTGTAAAAATGGCATACGTCATGCTGTTAAGGGCATGGCTCACTGCACCAAGTGGCGTGCTCCACACATAAAACCATGCATAATATGTATTTCATTCTCTAATCGTTTTCTGGAAATTAAAATTACAAATCTCATGGAAAGTATGCAAAGAAGAGAGTAGAAACAACAATATAGGGACTTCATTCAACACGATTGGCATACGCTAAGGTGATGCTATGTATGTTAGTCCCTGGAGTGGCGTGTGCCATTATGGAGGCGCACCCCACTTTGAGCTCAGACGAGGTTCTCCTCCTACTATTCTTTGAAAATGATGTTGGAAAATTTGTAGGTCATACAGATTACTACATGAACATCCTTAAATTCCCCTAAAAATAGGTACAAGTATGCATGATTTAAATTTATATCTTAGTTTAGCCTTGGATCTCTAGCCTTTGACGCAAGTACTCGAGGATTAGGTTGGAAGTGAATGAGTAAAAATCTAACTAATCATTCAATGCAAACCTCTTTTGTAGTCCCAAATTGCTCTTTGTAATATTTGGCAATTTCCTAGTCAAAATACACTAGATAATTTCGTTCAATTCATTTTATTTTATTTTCGGTATAGAGTGTCTGCTTAGAGTATAGAATGAATCATAATTTAATTTGTATTCTATTAGGCATTGTTATCTTAGAAGTTGCCTAGTTAGGTTAGAAGTCATTGCATAATCAACTTGGGGTGTTTCCAAGATCTCGAAGATTCCTAGACTGATCCAACTACTACTACAATCAGACTTGGTAGATATCTGCAATCCTGAAGATTTCGCTCGAGCCATTAGAGTGTCGCTCCAACGACTTGAGAAAATTAGAAAGCCACTCCAATAACCCGGAAGTCTCTCCAACGACAAGATCGAGTTTATAAATATTCTATTAGGGTTTCTAGATTAATATGCTGAGTGCGACTGGCTTTAAAGAGGCAAAAACAAATAGCATAAATCAGTCCTAATGGTCTTTTGGTCATTCCCTACGACGTTTCATTCAAATCAAGATGTTTCTTGTGATGCTATCATCATAGTAAAAGGTTTTATTCAACATTGATTCGTATCTTTGTTTGTTTCGGAAGGCTTGTGGATTGAAGCCAAAGGTGGTCAACCACTGGGTGCGGTGAACGAGGATTCAACAATCATTCTTGGATCAATTGTGAGTGAATCTCAGTTGTGAG
This sequence comes from Arbutus unedo, assembly GCA_014822125.1. Lineage (NCBI taxonomy): Eukaryota > Viridiplantae > Streptophyta > Magnoliopsida > Ericales > Ericaceae > Arbutus > Arbutus unedo. Next base: position 1,273 of record JABCMJ010049891.1, on the reverse strand, counting down.
TATAGATTATTTTTGTAATAGCACAATGGTTATTATAGTGAATTGATTCATTCCCGTGATTTTTAATCTTTTATGGGTTTTTCACGTATATCGTTGTCTCGTGCGTTTACTTATATTTTTGCTTATTCTTAATTCTTACATATTCATTAGTTTGCCCGAGTTTAGGTTTTTCAATATAGTTTTATTGTGGTTCTGATATCCTTCTTGACTATTCTTTAGAGATCTTTACAGGTGTTCTTATTCTTAGAGGGAGAATGAGTTTTCTTGTTTAAGTGTGTTTTGTCATGGAAGTGCCAAGGGAGGAGATTGTTAATCCCAAATTGCTCTTTGTGATATTTGACAATTTTCTAGTCAAAACACACTCGATGTTTTTGTGTAATTTATTTTATTTTATTTTGGGTATAGAGTATCTATTTAGGGTATCGAAGGAATCATAATTTAATTTGTATTCTATTGGGCATTGTAATCTTAGAAGTTCCATAGTTAGGTTAGATGGCATTGCCTAATCAACTTGGGGTCTTTTGCAAGATCTCTAAGATTCCTAGATTGATCAAACTACTACCAAAATCGGACTTCGTAAATATCTGCAATCTCAAAGATTTCGCTTGAGCCATCAGATTGTCGCTTCAGCGACTTGTGAAAATTAGAATGTCGCTCTAGCAATCCAGAAGTCGCTCCAACGACAAGATTGAGTTTATAAATATTCTATTAGGGTTTCTGGATCAATATGCTGACTGCGATTGGTTTTAGTGAGGCAGAAAAAGAGAGTAGCAATTAGCCCAAATGGTCTTCTGATCATTCCCTTTGACATTTCATTCGGACCAAGATGTTTCTTGTGATGCTATCATCATAGTCAAAGGTTTTATTCAACATTGATTCGTATCTTTGTTAGTTTCGGAAGGCTTGCGGATTCAAGCAGAGGTGGTCAATCACTGCGAGCGGTGAACGAGGATTTGACAATCAATCTTGGGTCAACTGTGAGCGGGTCATAGTTGTGAGCATAAATTGTTTTTGTAATTGCACAATGGTTATTATAGTAATTTGATTCCTTCCTGTGACTTTCACCCTTTTATGGGTTTTCCACATATATCATTGTCTCGTTAGTTTGCTTATATTTTTACTTATTTTTAATTCTTGCGTATTCGTTAGTTTGCCTGACATTAGATTTTTCAATATAGTTTTATTGTGGTTCTGATAACCTTCTTGAGTATTCTTTGCAGATCTTTACATATGCTCTTATTCTTAGGTGGAGAAGGAGTTTTCTTGTATAAGT
>JABCMJ010049868.1:0-33564 GCA_014822125.1 Arbutus unedo | reverse complement strand
GAAGAGCCGGGTTTCGATGCTGAAAGCTACGACAACACATAGATACCATACCCTTAGAAACTCTGTTCATTTAAATTCACAATGTAAACCCGAAAGGGCTATTTTAGTAATTTTGTCAAGCTTCTGCCAATAATGTTCTAAATTCATATTCCACATTTATAAATTTATATTTTAATCATGTCTAAATGGCATTAAAGTGTTTTAGTTAATGTTCTGAGAAATCGGAGCATTATAGATATTGGGTGAGTTCTTGCTTGATTTAGTCGTTTATGTTAAGTTTTAAGATTTTTGGTTCGAGTAGATCGTGAACTGTCAAACCCAGAAATCGCCTAGGTCACTCGAACGATATGTGTAATTTGGTAGTCGATCCAGCGACCTGTCCAGCGACATACACTATCTTGAGGTCTCTCGAGCAACCATCACTTCGCTCGAGCGACATACCTTATTTTGGGATATTTTTATATTGACCTTGGGATGGTTTGTTTATGGTTTTGGGCCATGGTTTGAGGTTTTAGATTATGTTTATGGGGTTTAACACTTGTTTCACACAGTATGGATTCGCTACGATATTCATGGAAGGTTAAGACTTTGTGATATATGTTAGGAGTTTGAGAAGCTTATATGTAATTAACATGATAAGAATGAGGATTGATACAAGATGTGAGTTATGCACTTGTAGTGGGACGATAAGACTTTAAGAGCTAACCCCATCAAGAAATGTGCTAAGCGTGATACGTAGTATTAGCCTCCATGGGAGTGGGTTCAAGCGCGACAATTTGTTGTAACTTTCTTGGTAGAGGATGTTAGTAGCTAACATAGCTAGTCTAGTCACCATTGGGTGAGGTGATGATAGAGATGGTTAACATGAGACGGGTTACTAAATTGAGAAGTTATTGAATGGACGGTTAAATTGAGAAGATAGCGTTGTGACTTGTGTAGGGTTCTATTTTATGTCGAGACTTAGCAAAAAGTGTATCTTGGGTTTGATTATGGTTTAGAACTACGTGGTGAGACGGTTGCGTGAGAGATCATTTATCTCATAGGCCAACTCTATGTGAAATTCATTCTTGAAATAGTTTACCCTACCCCAGTGTCATGAGGAGTTTCCCTTATACCTTTGGAGGGTGACCGATAGTGTATTTCCATGAGGCGCGGCATCATGTATAATTTGAGGTAGAAGCGTGGGTTGATAACCCTTATGTTGGTGGAGCCTACTCCGCCCTGGATATTTAGACTGAATTTAGCCATGTGGTGCGCCACGATAGAACAAATATGATTATGAGACGTGTTAAGACTCATTGGCTTTAAGTGATGAGAATCGATTGGTAAGTGATATGATGGTGAATGGATACTGTTCAAGCTTTTATGGCTTGTTTCTAAATTATCTAAACAGAAACAGAATGTCATCTTTGTGCTCTATATTATCGTCTTCCCATTGATTCCTGAACTTGTATGGGGCTTTAAGACTTACTTTGAATAATGTAAGACGCTTGAAATGTGACACGTGGACATACGTTAATGAATTGATAGAACACGAAAATGATATGATTAGCCTCCTTTGGGGAGCGTGCTAGGAGATGAACGATAGTGCTAGCCTCTTACGGGAACGTGCTAGGGGATGACAAGATATGTACTAGCCTCCATTCGGTGAAGTGCTAGGGGTTATATGAATGTTGTACTTGCCTCCATTTAGAGAAGACCTAGGGGTGGTATAAAATGATGTACTAGCCTCCTTCGCGAAAGTGCTAAGAATATGATAAAATGCTTTGGCTAGCCACCACAGGGCGTTGTGCTAGGGATTACGAGCAAACAATGATAAGGAGACTTTAATGATGTGAATAGTATTTTGATTGAACGTTTCGTTGGATGGTAAGTTGCTATTATGAACGGGTTAGTATAGACTTCAAGTTTGTCTGGATAATTTTGTCTCATTGAGATATGATGATTTGATGTGAAATGAAACATATTGACGATATTAGTGAGACATGAGATGTGAGAGATAACCCGATGAGTGAACGTGCAGATAGAAGTATTGAAGTGATAGTAGATTAGTGATACACCAATAGGAAAGTATGAGTCATGGAAATCGAAATAAAATTGAGATAGGGTAGAAAATATTTTGTACTCCTAGAAGACCACATGGCGAGATATATGAAGACGTCAAGAGATAGGATCCCAACAATGATACCTTTTATGTTCAATACCAAACCCTAAAAACAACAAAGACGTGAACAAGATTCAAGTTTAGTGTGTTCATGAGGTTAGAGAAGCATAAAACATGCAAAACTAAAAACCCAAAGAGTGGTGTAAGGAGGATGGGTACCATATAAATGCTTATAAGGAGTAGAATTATTCATGACAGGAGTAGGGACACAATTAATAGTTTAAGCAATAGTAAGTGTTGATTCACCCCAAAATATTTTTGGACAAGACGAGGAGAGAGAGAGAACGTGAGTGATGTCGAGAATATTCCGATGTTTTCATTCAGCATGTCCATTTTGTTGAGACATTCTAGGACATGAATAATGAGGCTGAGTACCATGACTCTGAAAAAAGAAAGGAAGCCCGGGCCCTTGTATTCCATGGCATTATCGAAGCGAAAAATTTTAAATATTTTTGAAAAATTAGGTTTGAACCACAATAAAGTTGTTTGAGCTAAGATCGATTTTGCATAAGAAATAACCAAGTAAAACGGAAAAAATCATCTACAAATATAACAAAGTAGCTGGATCTTCCCATAGAAGGGTAGAAACTCCAAATATCAGAATGGATGAGATCAAATGGTGGAAGAGAAACATAATCACTTTTATTAAATGATAAAGGAAGATGTTCGGCAAGTTGACAAGATAAACAATCTAAAGATCCGGACGACTGACATGACCTAACTAAATATTATAAATTAAAGATTTTAGCCAACTAACAGAAATATGCCCTAAATGACTATGCGAAAGCTAGAACGGAGACAAAATGGGTGTAAGAGTAGCAAACTGAGGAGAGTTTGGAACATGAAGGTGAATGAACTCATAGAGACGTCCATGCTTACGGTCGATCCCAAGAGTCTATCCTATCTGAGGATCCTACACCAAACAACCATTACGGAAAAAAGGTTACAATTAGACCATGCTCACACAATTGACTAATGGAGATTAGATTTAAGGTAAGAACATGCACAAGATAAACATCTGATAAAGACAAATGAGTAGTGAAAATAGAACCATCGGGACTCACAAACATGATAAAACCATTAGCAATATGGATAGACGAAACATGAGGTATGGGAGAAACAGAAGTAAAAATGGTAGTGTCGGAGGTTATGTGACTATAACAATCTGAGTCAAAGTACCAAGAAGTGTTACATGTGGTGACAGACAATGCAGTAGAAGGAGGAGTAACAAAAGTGCTGAGGAATTGTTAAAACATGGTCTCGACATCAGTTTGAGAAAAAACTGGAGTAGAAAGGTCTATAGGGGCTGGAGAACGTAAATCCTCTAAGGCAGCAACAACAGTGCAATGAGCAGGTAGAGATTTAAACTTATTCTCAGACCTAGATCATGGATAATTTCCTCGTGAACTAGTAGAGGAGCATGCTGGATTGCAAAAGCAATCTTGCTGAAGATGGCCTGGGCCAGTCTTGTCGCGAAATCGACATAAGTGGACTGAGCAATGAACCAAAGAATGAGTAGATGGAAGATCACGGTTCTGGAAGTAGTTGCAAGTATTGGATGGCTACGTGAAAGGGGGACTTCGAGATTGGGGAGTAGCAAGAACAGAATGCACTTGGGTTTGTGCGGTGAGTGGAATCCACTAGGCGTGTGCAGTGAGTACCAAAGCGATTTTCTTCTGATAAAAGTTCAAAAATAGTCTGCTCAAGAGTTGGGAGAGGGGTGTGATGTAGCAAAGCTGCACGCATTGGCTCAAAATGAGAAGTGAAAGCCATGAGAAACTAAACTAAGCCCTATTTTTTCGCAATAAGTAGTAAACAAAGCGGCATCCTCAGTATGGGGCCATGTAGGTTCTGAGAGAGCAAGCTGATCCCAAACAGAATATATTTGAGAGAGAAAGTTGTTAATAGATTGACACGAGTCTTGGCGTATACGGTGAAAGTGACTCTGAAGCTGAAATTGATAAGTAAGACCAGTAGTCTGATAGCGGTCTTTCAAAAAAATCCAAATGTCTTTGGCAGGGGTAAACACAGAGTCAAGCTGAAATTGACCAAACTGTAGGCTAGCTAATAGAGGTAACAAATTTATTGTGAAACCAAGTAATAATATGATAATTCTTACTCTCCCAATCCTCCAAGCGGTCAACAAACTTGTCATCGGTGTCACTGGTAGCTCTAATGCGCTTGTGCACATCCCTAGTGATGAGGCGCTAAAGTTTCTTGCCTTTGAGGAAGCCAAGCATGGCTTGTGCCCATAAGACATAGTTGGAGCCGTTAAGAATAGCAGAAATAGGAGAGTCCAAGCGATCCATGAAGGTGAACTCGAAGCGAACTATGAAGCAATATCAATATTATAGAGCCAAAAATAAGAAGAATCGAGTGTACCAATAGATTCAAAAGGGTGAGAACAATGGGGAACCAGGTTGAAATAGCCCGAAAAGGTGAAAATTTGGGATGAACCGGGGCAAACTAGCCGAATGGAAGAGACTAGAACAGGCCTGAACCAGTCATTAAGAACCCCAAGTAAACTGGCTGAAACCGGAGTGAGCCAAGGTATACTGGTCTAGAACCAGAGCAAATTAGTCTGGACCCGAGTGATGCTAGGGCTGACGTCAGCAGCTTGAGTGACTCGATTAGTTGAGTCAGGACTCGCGACTGAGTTGCGCAAGCGGCTGGGGCCGACATTAGCAACTGAGGCAATGCGTGTTATCAAGGCTACATACTACCAAAATTCATTTTTCCCACCATTTTATATCAAGGAGTGTTACAGTTACACAATTATAATTAAAAAACTCTTTCCGAATACAAAATGAAATGTCATAGAAAATGGAGGAATCTATATCATAGTTTACTTTTGTTGCTTTCTTTTTATTGTTATTTCCTGAGGTATGCTCCTTATGAACTTGTATATTCGCTTAGCCTTTTTTAATTTCAAGCTGGTTTATCTAAAAAAAAATATAATGATTCACTTGAATTTATGGAACCACAAGTACAAATGAGATCTGTAACGGTCGATTTTTTAAATATTTAATAAATATTTTTGAATCATTTACTAAATTTTCTTTTGCATTTCATGGTTAATTTGATAATAATTAGTTTAGTTATTCAATCAAATGTCGTAAATTTCTAGGACACAAGTATAATGGTGTGGCGAGTAACATCGGATCATTTTCTTGTTCTTCTTCTTTACCCAATTAACTCTTCAATTCTTGTTATTATCCACGAACATTGAAAACCTAAAGGTCAAGTTCATCCTTCCCTTGCCCAAGCTATTTTTCATAACCAGTGTCGCTCAGACCTTTGAATTTTTACCTTTAACTCTTGGCATTCAATCTCTCGTTTTTCTCCCCAACTTCTTGATTTCACAACCTTATTAAGTACAATCCTATCTTTTGGAGAGATTTGAAGTCCGTTATTTATCTCACCTGAGGAAACTTAACCCATAAGTATTCTCCCTTTATACCCAAATATGACACTTTCTTTCCTAGCCTCTTTTCCTAACGAAGTGCGTCCGAGTCTTTTGACTTCAACACCCGAACCCTTGGTCCTCCCAACCCTATAAATATAACATCATCTTTCTCATTTTTCACACCCAACTAATGTGTTTTCTTGATTCTCTCGCCTCCATAATATTGTTCCTAGCCATTATGTCTAACCATAAAACTTTTCAAGTTATTTCTATCACAAACCTTCAACTATCTAATTTTTCGATGGTGTATATAACAGTGTTCGATCGAGGTGTAATTCTAGAATGTTATTTTTAGCCCTGATCGGCCACAAACCGTCGAAGGTATCCGGCTTTAACTAGTTCCTCTAAGAACCATTAAAGCGCCTTGCACTTCTCTGTGATATGGCCATTATTTTGATGATAGCTACACTAATCTCTATTCGGGTCATGGCTCACGGGTTCTCCGCCTGAAGCTGCCGGCCATTTCCAAAAGGTCTCATTTTTCAATGGTCAGATTAATTTGAAAATTGGAGTGTTGAAAACTGTACGAATTACTCTATATGTCTGGGGGCTAGGCGGTTTGCGTTCTTTGGCTACTTGCGCCACTTCGGCCACTTCGGTCCTCGGCCTTTTTGTTGCCGATTCAATTGCATTGCTCCTATGTACTTTGCTGCTGGGGCGATCCGTGTCTCAGCGGATCTCATCTTCAAACTTTGCGTACTTTTTCACCCTTCCCATTAGATCAGCAATGGTGCTGGGAGGATCAATTGTCAGAGATTCCCTCAGTCACTCTCGGGATGATAGCCCCAACCTAAAGGACTCTACAGCATAGGCCTCTGAGCAGTCCTCGATCTCATCATAGGTTGCCCAGTACCTACTCGCGTATTACTTGAGGTCCTCGTCGAATCTTTTCCTTAAAACCAAAAGCGTATTTACATACTTCTCATATGCTCGATTCGCCACGAATCGCTTGAGGAATTGGTCTACTAGTTGCCTCCAGTTAGTGATAGATCTCGGGGGGAGGGCCTGAAACCAGTTCAGGGCTATTTCCCCAAAATTCAAGGAAAAAACCTAATCATGGCCTACATAGATCATCATGGAATTCACGAACTCTTTGATGTGAGTCATTGGATTCGTTCTTCTATTATAAATTGCAAATTTTGGAGGGACAAACTTTCTAGGTAAGTCCTTTGTTTCGATTTGGACTGACAGTGGCGACACTGCCAACTACTGCAACTCTTTATGATTTTCATCATCTTCTGGATGATTTAACCTCAATTGCTGATTCAACCACGCTCTCATGTCGGAGATCTAATCAGCTGGGGGTATTACTGGGACAGCTACCGCCAGGTTAAAGTTCGCTGCCATGCCTGCCCGTTGGTTCAGCCAATCTCCATATCAGGGAGCGGTTGCACTGGGGGCAGTCCACCCAGGTTCGAAAAAGCTCCAACTTGCTGCTCCCCTCCTCAGGGTCTTTGAACTTGTTCGCGTCGGCTATCCCGTCGTGATGGGCCAGTCTGGAAATGTTCATCTCATCCCGATACCGACTGTCGGGTTGAATATTTCTACTTGTGGATATTTCAATTCTCTCTCTCCATACAGCGTATATAACGCCTCATCTCTTCACTTTTCTGGTCCCGCCTTCGGACCCGATCAATGTTACTATTCTAATCGTCTCGGCAAGTCCCGTCATGAGTTTGGAATCCTCTTCCTCCCTCATTCTGGATTTGTGTTTGAGATTTATCCCTGGTTCTGGACTGCTTCACTTCTCGCGAAGGATTACGATACTGCTCCAGCAGAATCATCGGCAATGTGGCCTGCGGTGGGGGAGCCACTGGCGAAGCAATTGGTGGCGAAATAGTCAGAGGCAGTGTCTGTCCTCTAGGCTGCCCTCAACTAGCTTTAGGGGTGGGACCTTAGGAACTTCTTTCCTGGGTCCCCTTGATTTCTGGAGAATTGGAGGAGGAGACCTAGACCTATCTCTCCCGTCACGCTCTTGTCCCTGATTTCTCTTGGGTGTTTCAGCCATGAGTTTTTAGCTTTCCCACAGATGACACCAATTGTAGATGGGTAGATATTCTCAATCAGGACGGAAAGCTAATCCCTCAATATCCAGCAAAAACAAAACTCTCAACATGGGTGAACCTATGATCTACAAAATAATAAATCATCAAAGAGCCTTCTACCGCTATGGCAGGAAGACACTCCGATGATTAAGTCAGGCAAAAGCTTACAGGATAATTAATAACTCAAGCTAATATTCTCTATTAGCAAGCAAAACTATGCCCTAATTAGAACGTATATTTTCTCATTGATATGAAGCTTTATTTATAGACTTTTCATTAATTCTAATTCTCTTAGGATTCTGACTAGATTGGAGTGTCGTTTGATTGGCCACTAATAGGATAACTTTTTATCAAACAGTTATCTTCTATTATTAGAGTTTCATTTAATTAATACTTCTCGTATTAATTAAATTGGCCGTGAATTTTCCATCCATATCTGCTAGATATGCATCTCGACTTACACGAGATTCTGTCTTATCTCGGAGTGTCAGTTGCTCATCGCCGTTCTCGGATCGATAGTATCTTAGACCGCCTTTCTCAAGTCGGCAAGATGTGGGGCCGCCCTTCTCAGGTCGGTTAATACCCAAACCATCTTTCTAAGATCGGCTGGATATGTATTCGTCCTTCTCGGCCCGAATAAAGTGTGGATAATCCTCCTCAAGTCGGTCATACCCTCACGTGATCGACGCGTGTATGCTGATGTACCCTCTATCTGGTACCGAACTAAATCTCTTGTTGAGGGGAATAAATGTATTTTTTCTAACTATCTTTTTACTCTCATCAATAATAAATAAATAACTGAATAAAGAGAAAAAAAAAATAATTTAGACCGAATAGATATAAATAGTTAGTTTATCTATAATTAATCAAAATCAACTCAAATTGGAAACCTAGTAGCTGTAGGATACTTTTACTAAAAATTGTGGTCGAAGAGAAAGGGCGCTCGTACCTGTCTTATCCACGTAAGGAAGTTCAATTAGTGCACGACTGAAGAAAGACAACTTCACCATCCATAACTACGGAAAGTCCTGACTCATATCACAGTCCTAAAAGCTAATAAATTAGAATTCTGTGTAATTTTAAAAAATACGGGTTTCGTACTATCCCCATTATATCATATTGTTCAACATTTGAAGACGTTTTGGGCGGTAAAATAATATAATTTTATTTTTAACTTAAAATTATTTACAGATTTTTTAATTTAATATAAATCTAATTAAATTTTATACAAACAAAACTAAATCATTTATTTCACTATACTCTAGAGCATTCCCGAAATTATTCCACTATTTATTTTTAAATAAAGAACTAGTCATGAGTATCCAAGGACGATATATATAGGCATAAAGAAATTTATTTGCATAAACAACATTTATAAAATAATAGTGATGCATATTTTTTATTTATTTATGATAGCCGAGGTATTCAGTTGGTTTTAGGATACTCTCAATTTAATGTCGACTAGTTTTCAGGAGATAAATCACACCGTCTACTTGCGGAAGTCTTATTTAAAGTCAAGAGTTTTATCATATATGTACTGACTTCATAAGAATTAATAGCATCTGAGAAGTTTTGAATCTAAAACCTAAATTAAAGGGAGCATATCTCTAAGTCTTGATCACCAAATCAACCCGTTAGAATTAATAGTGATGCAAGTTAGTCCTCTATTCTTATTATGGTTATCAAAATTCAACTACTACTAGTTGAAGGTACCTGAAGTTGTTACTTTAGGATGTTATTTTGTAAATAGAATGAAAATGATAATTAACACTATAATGTATCAATATCTTTCTTTTCAACTTTGTACCAATGAATTGAGTATGCCACGTCATTCTATATAAGATGGCGGGGTATAAATTTTATTGGCCCACGTTTTTATAATAAGTTTCAAATTGTCAAAAATAAAAGAAACGCTACAAAACACACAATCTTTTGTGTGTGTTACGTTATGCACTCCTGGTAAAAAATTAGTAACATTCTTATTATTTATAGAATTAAGTACTTGAATTTATAATATCACAAAAAAATCTCATAGCAAAAAAAATTTGGCCCATATGAGCTCTAGTCTTTTATGAGATTTTTTGGTAATATTATAATTTTGTTGCCTAATTTTATGAATCTGACATATATATTATAAATTTGTCTATTACGCAAATCATATACTGAGCTATGAAAATATTATAAAAATTATAAATTTGTCGTAAAACTTCATGATTTGAAAAACTGAGAAACCATGGGACCCTATTTATCATCTTGAAAAAATTACATACTAGTAGTAGATAGATAAACATGAGAAGGAGAAGGAATCCAAACAAAATATGACTTTTCTATTGACCTGACCAGTGACCACGTTGTCTTTTTATTCATCTACTTACACCAACTTTTTCCCGTCATGGTACAAAGTGGCTACGTAGAAACAAGACATTATTTGTATACCATCATACAAGAAAAGACATACATATATCTAACAAGATTGTGATTAGCAAAAGTGTACCATATTTTATATGATACGAATTACCAATTTTATATCGTGACCATTTTTTATTTTGTGAATGAAGTACCTATATTATGTGAAAAATATGTCTTTACTCGGCGTGGAGTCCTTTAACCGGATATCATCTTGGTTAGGCTTTCATTCTAAGTGTCTTCTAGTCTCCTAGGTACTGGAAAAGCAAGAACTGCCGATGTCAGCTGAAAAACATTCTAATGCTTAAGTCAATAGGTGAACCAGAAAGTCAAAAGTAAGTATTGTATAAAGGATAAAGCTTGGCTCCAAGCTAGCATATGTAGAGCATGTTCGCAGATGTTGTTTGAAATAATTGTCTCTATCTTGACGTCATGCGTGGCGTACCGAATTCCAACTCGGATGTCACGTGCCATGGACTACCCACCTGAATCATTGATAGAAATCGAGACCATGTGGTCTGGGTCAACCTATCTGATCCTAACTCGGCCCGGCCCACACAACGTGCGCCCATAGGATTGGACTAGTCGCACGAGGTCATGTTTACTACGTTGGGCTTCGATCTAGCCCATACAACTACTCAACTATTGGTCTTGACCCATGGTATAGCCCAAATTCTAATGTCGACCAAGCCCACTATAATAGCCCATCAACTCCTTGTCGGCTAGACTAATCTGGTGTGAATTGAATTGTTGTTTTGGTGCTAAAGGTCAGTTAGAAAGCCGAAGTCATGGAGAAGATTCTCTTTGTACAGATGTTTTGGATGCGTCTTTGTGGTACGATGCCACGTGTTGATCTCGAATTGGCTCGTTGTTAGTTGAAAGTATGGTTTGCACGCGTCAGAAATGGCTCGTGACGCTTCGTTTCACATCAAATGGGATGCCACATGTCATATGCTGGTTGGCCAAACGTTGTGTCATTCTCGTGCCTTTCATTTCGAATGCAAAATATTTTATGTTCCCCCTAAACACCTATAAATAAGAGGAAGCCACAAAAGTTAAACCTTCACCAAGCTTTGGAGTTTGCAAAACTGTTGCGTCCTCACTACGTGAGAAAACTCAGCCCCGGATCTTGAGGCACCACATCATTCTAGAACCTCGTGATCCTCTTAATCATGGTATGTCTTGCTTCTAATTCATCATTTGCACTCAGATTCATTACATTTTGAGACTTTGTTTAGTTTTCGAATATTTTTTCAGCAGGTTCCACGATGGAGAGCTTGTCAAATCTTTAAATTTTTTGGTAACCTTTGCCCTGCTCTGCAACATTATGTTGTCGAGTCATAGAATTGACTGACCGAACCCTGACTATAAGGATCCATCCTTTTACTGCCGTTCTCAAGCTAGATATAGGATATCATACCATCAAACTCCACTGACCATGCTGCTACTCTACTCGAAAGATCTATTTTTCTCATGACAGAACTAATCAGGTGTTTGGTTGGTACTTCTATTGTGTGAGCAAGAAAATAATGTTGAAGCTTCTGAAAGTCACAACTAATGCCAAGATTACCTTCTCGAAAGGTAGATATTTCGTTTCAGAGTCTAAAAGTGTCTTACTCACATAATAGATCAGCTTCTGCTCAGCATCACTCATCTTAAAGAGTACTGCATTGACTGTAACCTCGAAGATGGCCAAGTAAAATTTTAGGACGTCCCTCAGCTCGAGAGTTATGTTGAGAGGCAATGAAACAAGTACGCCTTTATCTCCTGAAAAGCCTTCTCACATTCTTCCCCCAGACATACTTGGACTGCTTTCTCAACAATTGGAAGACTGGTCTGCAATGGTTCGACAATTGGTTGATAAACCTGTTAAGTGTCGCTATCATCCTAGTCAACCTTTGCACCTCTTTGGTCATTTGTGGGCTTTGGAGATTCTGTAGTGTCAAAATCTAGTTGGGACTGGCCTCTATACCCCTATGGGTGACCAAGTGTTCGAGAAACATTCCTAAACTAACTCTAAAGGCACACTTTGAAGCGTTGAGTTTAAGCTTGAATTCTCTCAATACTTGAAGAGTTTGACACATATCTATGATATGGGTTTCTGCTTCCTTATTCTTGACCACCATATCATCTATATAAATTTCCATGCTCTTCCCAAGCAGATCTTTAAACATTAGGGTCGCCAACCTCTATAGGTTGCACCCGCATTCCTCAACCCAAACGGCATAAGCCCCTCAGTGTAATAAATGAGGTATTTTCTTGATCGAGCTCATACATGGCTATCTAATGGTATTCCCAATATGCATCGAGGAAGCTCGTGTGTTTATACCCTTCATAATCAATTTTTGGGAGTGAAAAGCTGTCTTTGGGATATGCTTTACTCAAATTAGTGAAGGCCACAAAAACACTCCACTTCCCGTTATTTCTCTTCACAACAATTGTGTTTGATAGCCACTCTGCGTAATAGACTTCTCGTATTGCACCAGCTTCTAGTAGTTGATCAACCTCTTCAATTACTGCCTCTATGTGCTAAACTATTGACCTTCTTCTCTTTTGCATAACAGGTTTGTGGACTAGGTCGACGTTCAAATTGTGACAAATGATATCGGGGTCTAACCTTGGCATCGCCTGTGGTGTCTATGAAAACACGTCTACGTGGTCCATGAGGACCTGAACTGGAGTATTCTCATCAAACTTGAGAAGTTCTTCTCCAACGAAGAAGAACCTCTCAGAGTCCATTTCGTGTGCTGATACCTTTTAAAATGTTTCTAGCACCCTGTTGCCTAGGTTCCTGCCAATGTCCTCCAAGACTGGTTGATCTGGAACCTCAATTGACTTCACGTGTTTGGCTTTTGGCTTCTTCTCGACAGAGGTCACAAATAGCTTCTCGCTATATTCTAACTTCCTCGAACACATTCAATTCTCTTATTTCCTAGAAGCTTGATGACTTCATGGTAAGTGAATGGTATGGCCCCCATCCTATGCAGCCATGTTCAGCCCACAATAGCATTACATGCTGAGGGTACATCCACCAATAAAAAGTTAATTTCTAGTGTTATCTTTCCTGCCCGAACATGGATGGTAACTTTTCCTAGAGGATAGACTGATTCTGTGTTGAAGCAAATAAGAGGAATGTCTACTCTCTTAAGATCAGCCCGAGCGAGTCCCAATGTCTTGAATGATCTAAAATAAAAGATTTCTATTGAGCTCCCTTGGTCGACAAGGATTATCTCCATGTAAAACGTCCCTAGCATCAAAGTCACCACCAACGCATCATTGTGGGGAAACTATACCGCCTCTAGATCCTTCTTTGTGAAGTTATGTCCATGTTGTCGTGACTTTCTGGCTCCTTCCTCTTTTATCTAAGCTTCTAAATGTTATGCCGGTGTCCAACCTTGTGCCTTTATGCTTAGATGTCTGGACCACAACATGTATTACGTGAATTACCCCCATCACCGTTATATCTTCATCCAAAGAATCATTCCTGTTGGCCGGTCCCTGCATCTTGTTAGCCATTCCCTACTCAATGAGGTACTTTTTAAGAGGGGCGACCTCAACAAGTCCCTCTAGGAACCTTTGAAAGACCCTGTAATTTTCCATAAGGTGGTCGTGGTTTCTGTGGTAACTTCACCAATCCTTATTCGATCCCTTTCCATCGGCTTTATCCCCGTCTTTTATGGCCACTTCCAGTACAACTCATCTTTGAGCAGTTAGATTATTTTATAAACAGGAGTATTGAAAACCATCTTTACAGCCTTGTAAGCTTCTGGGTTGGTTGGCTTGTACTTTCTCCAAGCAAAAGCGGCCTTGGCTGCCTATTTTCTTGGATTTTTGCTCTCACGTTTGGCCTCCTTTACCATGTTGCTCTTATGGTTTCGAGGGGCCATTTTGTCGGATTATCTCCGTACCTCATCTTCCAGTTTGGCATATTGTTCCACTCTGGCCATAAATTTAGAAATTATCTCCATAGGGTTAACTGTGAGACTTTCGCATAGTTTCTCGCGGGTAGGCATGTCGAGTCAAAAGTTCGCGATTGCATACTCCTCGCTGGAATCTTCTATTTTGTTGTACGTGTCCCAGTATCTGCTTGATGAGGTATGCAAATAACATAACACGATACACGAACAATATAAGGAGGTCTGTGGGTAGCGTAACGAGATAATCATAATGAGATACTAAAAGTGGTAACACATAATCATGCTTTGACAGGGTATATGGTCCTCACATATTCTTGTATGATTCCTGACCTAGTTTGGAATATACTAGAGCTTTTTTACTTTGCACAAAGTTTATGGATGTCATGAGGGTTCCTTCAGGATAGAGCCAAGATATATCTCCCACTGTCATGTAGATGAGCGAAAAACGATCAAGCGTTACTTATGACTCATCACGACCAAAAAGAGTGCAAGCTTCCCATGATTAACCAATGGAAAGCTAAAGAGTTAGTCTGGATCCTCAAGTATCGCTCGCATGTTCATCCATAACACGATGCTCATGCAATGTTTAATCTATTAACATTAAAAAAAAAAGCAACCAAAATCCCAGGGGCGCCCAACAGAGTCGCCACTTTGGGCTTTCCGACCAGAAAATCCACCAAGTCACCCCGCGGGACCGACCCGTTCAATTTTTTCAATTGCGCGCGTGTGGCCACGTTATTTTGGCTAGGCCTTTTTGACAAATGATTCGTTTCATAGATTCACCACCCAAGTTTTAGGCTTTCCTCGATGAACCAATTAAACATGTACATATCGAGGCTAGTGATTTTTTGTTTACCAGAGTTCACATGATCCAGGAGTAAGTTATGAAGTGAGATGGTGTTAGGCAACCACCTCACCCAATCCTAAGATCGATCTCTACTTAAACATTTATGGGATTTTTTATTGCATTCTATGTTGAATAACTCATGTCAGGCGAGGAACATTTAAAGGGAATAAGTGTGATAATATGCAAATGGTGACTTATTTTCCTTTATGCAAAAGTATGTATGGATAAACGTTTTGAAAATTTACTAACACAGAGATTACTATTGATTGGGCGGAATGGTAGATCCTATTGGATTGATGTTGCCTTTCCCTTTAAGCAATATGAACTATTGAGCCTAACGGTGCATGCCAGCACGGGATTAGAATAACGCCCTTGTTACGACTTCTAGATATTGAAAGTGCACATAATAAAGCAATAAAACATAACGGGATTAGTGCATCCTAACAAGATGTATGCCTAGACCCTGAAGGTAGTATGTGACTACATTAGAGCACACATACCATTTCAGCTTAGACTAGAGTGTTGACTCCTATCAAGATTTAAGAATGGAAGGAAACCCGTGAGTAGTGGATTACTATATGAGTTTCCCAATGTTCTCTCAAGAACGAGTGCAATCTAGTATGAGATTGTGTACCTTAGTCAAACTTTTGATTGCATTTGACTTTTGTGCGAGTATTCAAGAACAAGGTTAGGAATGAATAATTAAATGTTTGTTACTTATTTAGTGAAAACCTCATAGTTTCTTACTTTTTCTTGTCTTGGATGGTTTGACTCGACTTTGAAATACTTCTTCTCAAAAACCCTTGTTTTCTCTAAAAATACTCTCTTGGGAAGAGGTATTATTCACAAAACCCTTACTTTTTCTACTTCTTCTACTTTAAATGTTTATTCTTCTCTTTTCTTTTCCATCTCGAAGGCAAGTTGGTATCCTCCTTCTAAATCTTGGGGTTCCAAAATCATGCGAGAGTATTTTTGACTTTACAGCATTTGGACTGGCATGCGCCTTTCCATAGTGTGGTGCGCCACTCCAATGACTGACACGCGTTGGTTTTCTACAACACGCAATCACACGTCGTGTGGTATGGTGAGTCATATCAAAATCCAAGTGATTTGACAAGTCATCAAACTAGCACGCGTTGAACCTATAGTGGCGTGCGCCACAAAGTCCAAATTGGCGCACACCAAGCAAAAATGCGAGCTGGTCTAAAAATATTTTGAGGTAAAAAATGAAGCTAGAGCATCCGTGGTCAAGTCTACCAACACCTAACGCGACTCAAGACTTTGTTTAAGGATAAGAGTGCCTTTTTTCATCATCAAAAATGTCAAATCATTGCCTTTCAGAGATTCAGGGGATCCAAATTGGAGTGTCTACAATAGTGTTTGAAATTTGAAGTTTCTTAGAATTCGTAGGATTTTATAGATGATTTAATTTGAACTTCTCAACAGTGGCTAGACCAATGACACGACTGACTCATAAAGGAATCAAGTTCGAATGGGATGATGCCTGTGAGAAGTCTTTTCAAGAGTTGAAGGACAAACTAACCAATGCACTGATACTCATCATTCTGGAACATGATATAGAATATGTCGTTTATTGTGATGCGTTTAAGAAATTACTAGAATGTGTGATGATGCAGAACGATAAAATCATAGCTTATGATTCATGACAACTGAAGCCACATGCGAAGAATTATCTGACACATGATTTAGAACTCACCGATGTGGTTCACACACTGAAGTCATGGCGTCAATACTTGTAGGGGGAAGTTTGAGGTATATATAGGCCATAAGAGCCTTAAGTACATATTAACACAAAAGGACATGAATATGAGGCAGAGACGTTGGATAGAGTATCTCGAGGACTATAACTTTATGCTTTCCTACCATTCGAGAAGAACTGACATTGTGGTTGGCACCCTTAGCTACAAGTCTAGAGGACGTGTCACTAGGTTAGTAGTTCGATAATGGAAGATGTTAAGACAGATTCAAGAGTTTGGTATCCAACACAACGAGATCAAGGGAGAAGCGTGCTTGGTCGCATTGATTGCTACACCAGAACTTCATACTGAGATTCTAAAGGTTCAGACACTCGACCAAGATTCAAACCTCATCAAACACAGGCTATCTTCGGGAGAAGGATCAGCAGGATGGGTTGTCGGTACTGACAAGGGTCTGAGATACGTGGACGGTTATTCGTATCGGACTTTGGGATGCTGAGAGAATCAGTCTTAAGAAAATTTCACCAATCTAATTTTGTTGTCCACATCAGAGGAAACAAGATGTACTAGGACATGAGACCATGTTATTAGTGGAGCATAATAAGGAAGGACGTGGCCAAGTACGTAGCTACTTGCCTCACCTGTCAATAAGTCAAGGCCGAGCACCAAAAATCGAGAGGAACCCTTCAGCCCTTACCAGTACCAGGATGGAAATAGAAACACATTGCAATGGACTTCACGATTGAATTGTCGAGATCGCATCAAGGACACGATGCCATCTAGGTCATAATGGATCGTTTGACCAATCCATCACACTTTCTACCTATTAGAGTATCATGTACGATGAATTCATACAGCCAACTTTACATCAGGGAGATTGTTAGAATACATGGTGTACCAATAAACATATCTCTAATTGAGATCCATAATTCACGTCAATCTTTTAAAAAAGCTTACAGAAAGCATTGGGAACGAAACTTTGTCTCAGTATATTCTTTCACCCCCAGACTGACGAACAGTTTGTGAGAACGATTCAAACGCTAAAGGATATGCTCCAAGCATGTGTGCTAGACTTTGAAGGAGGATGGGAGAGACGCCCTCCACTTGTCGAGTTTGCCAACAACAAAATCTATCAAGTCAACATTGAGATGAAACCATACGAGGCGCTCTATGGACAACCATGTCGAACACCAGTATGTTGGACAAAAGTTTGAGAGACGAGCCTATTGGGACCCAAGATTATGCAAGAGACAATAGAAAAAGTCAAAGTCATCCGGCAATGACTACTAACAACATGAAAGAGTTATGCCGACTAGAGAACTCAACCTTTGAGCTTCAACGTCGGGGATCATGTATTCCTAAAGATTTCGCCACAATGAGGAATCATTCAATTGTCAAGAAAGGAAAGCCATCACCAAGATCTATCGGACCATTCGAGATGTTGCAACATATTGGAAAAGTAGCCTACTGCCTGGCTCTACCACCTCGTTTTCATCAACTTCAAAATCTATAAAGAACAACCAGTGCAAATCATTGATCATGAAGAGAAGTTTTATGAGGGAAAACCATCCACCTTGTCCAATTTCTTGGCATCACAAGAATCTAGAAGAATTCACCTAGGAGAGAGAGAGAACGTCATGCATGCTAACCACTCCTACCCTTTTGAAACTTCTATTTTGTAATTTCAAGTACGAAATTTATTAAGGGGGATAGGTTGTAAGGACCCCAAATTTTTTAAATCAATAAGAAGAAAATTTTTGTTTTTTTAATTTTCAATTTCAGCATTTAATTTATGAACAAATTCATTGGACTACACAAAATTCAATGTGATGCATTAATTTTGTATGCATGAACTTATTTGGGCTTGTATGATTTACATGAGAAAGTATATATTGCATAATAATGGACTCAAAGCCTAGAACTTTCCCTTTTATTAAGCTTAGCCCATTTCTCTTGAGCCGATAAGCCCCGACCAATCTCTGACCTAAGTTTGGCCCATAACTTATCTCACTTTAGTCAAGTCCAAGTCCAATCAGTCCCCTTGCTGCCCTAACCCCACTTGGCCTGTGTCTTAAGAGAACACACACACACTAGATTATTTTTCCACTTTCATCATTCTCCCACATGACATCTCTCTCAAACTCACGTTTGAAATCTTCAGCAAAATCCCTAGAACACATAACTCACATGGTAACCCTATTAAACCATGGCAGAGTTTCATTTATCCTCCAATTGACTTCTCCCTTCTTCTCCGCTCAAGCCTTCTCTCTCTTTGTTGTCATCTTCATAGCAACATACCATTCCTTGCCCATGGTTTGTCCTCAAAATCACCTCAGACCAAGAGGTTTCCTTAATGCTACGATTTCTTCACCTCCATCTTTTGCAATTTTTCCACCAGTGGCTACCCTTGCAAATCTCATATTCACACTCCATCCATCCCTATTTAAACATTTGCCTTCTTCCTTTCACACACCTTTCCAGAAGTTTAAGAGAGATGGTGTGTGTGGTGCTACTTAGTGAGATAGAATTTGGGAAGAAATTGAATTTCAGTTGAGAGAGAGAGAAAGGGAGAGAGACCATTTTGGAGTTCAACCTTCAATCCATTCATATCTCCCTCACATTCCTGAATTTATGTTTTGGATCCATGAATTGAGCTTCACGAAGCTCTATAGATGAAAACCCAAGTGTGAAATTTTGGAGAAGACGACCTCCTGACCAGTCAATTTTGCCTTTTGTTGCATAAATTTTATTTTGAAATGTCCTATTCCAACTAGTCACTCTTGACTTCTGAACGGTCATCTTTTGCCACTGTGTTTAAATTTTTAACTACCCTGATAGGTCCCCTCTTTGACCTCTCACCAGTCCCTCTAGGCTACTGTCCAAAACCCAAACATCCATCCTGACCGGTCAACTATATTTTCCTACCGGCCAGACTCACCTTTTTTGAGATTAGACTTTTGCATTCTGACCAGCTAGCGCTTCTCGACCCTGACCAGTCATCAATCAAGTCGTTGACTTTCCTAACCAGTCACAACCTCTACCCCAACTGGTAACCAACAAAAACTATTAAAATTCTCCTTTGACCCAAAAATATGAACTTTAAACCTATTAACTGAACCATATATAACAAACTTCACCCATGAATTGACTTCCTAGTACACGGCCTTCAAGGACCTTTAATTAGGATGTGGCGTATACGAAACCTAAACCACATGCATGTCTTAATGATTTCATGCACATTCACATGATACAGTTAATTGCCTGCATGCTTAATATCTATTGCATATTTCATTTTATTTAATAATGATTGATGATGGTATTTCGTTCAATTAATTAGTCGCTGAAATCCTTGAGTCTAGAAAATGATAGGTTGACATTGGTTACGATAACTCACGAAATTTTGAAAAAAAATTGGATTTCGGAAAAATCGCCGAGCACATAAATTGAGAAATGTCTTCACTCTTGCGAGTTTGTTTAGGATGTTTTCAGTTGTGATATGACTTGAGCCAAACAATGAATGGTACCATGAGATGTCTTTAGCCAAATTACGTCTGGAGCTAAGTTGTCTCTTGAGTTGTGCTCTGTATTGAGTCAGGTTATGTCATAAACTAGGTTATGTTCGTAAGTCGTGTCGTGTCCTTTAAAAAAAACTTAGTGTTGTACAAGAAAGTAAAAATTTGGACGTCGGACACAACGTATAGGAAGCATAATGCCCGGGAGTATAACGGTTGGGAACACGTTGTACATGAGCCAATATTAGGAACGCTGGTGGTCGGAAACACGGTTCATCATAGGGGTTAGGACCATATCAGACGGAAGCATCATAACACTAAAAAAAAAATATTGACTTACTGACAAAGCTTGTGTCGATCCAAAATTTGGTAATTTGAAATAGATTTGACACGTACGAGACTATCAAACACTTGTGTTAGACATTTAAAAGTTCGTCATAGATGTTGAAAAATTATTGCCTGCATTGTACGTTGATTTAAATGTCCGCTTATTTGATTATTGCTTTCGCTAATTATTACCTGCTCACATTATGATCATGCATACTCTGATCTATTGCATAAATTAGGAAGTACATGTATGATTTATTTACTGAGTCTTATCACTTATGGTGCTTTTTCTGCCACTGATTTTTCACACCATGTACCGAAGACCACGTGGACGGAGATTGCATCATGGTTTACCTATACTTACTTGGCTCTGTACATTCTAAATTTAAATATAATTTCTTTTAATTTTGATAATTATAATCAAACTCTATTTTGTTATGTCCATGAAATGAAAATCCTTTTGTTCAGTTAATTTCTTTTAAATTAACGTCCCTGAATATCCAGGGCGTTGCATCTTGAAAGTGGTATTTTTTTGTTTTTTTAAATATGAGTATGTTTCATTTGATTAGTACTTCATGGACTTGACTGTCTTACCATACTTTTTAGGTTGAAACCAATCCAGAAGAAATCATAAAACTTCCATTAAACAATCCACAAGTACATAAATCTAACTAAATTGTTATTTACGGTCTATCCACAACCAAATGTGGCAGGTACAATGACACCAACCTTTCTAACTCTTGCATGAATTGATGATATCAGTGCCATCAATCTTGTAGCATATAATGCTTTTTCAAGGTATACAACCACTTATTTTACGGCCAACAAAATGTCTGATGATGACGAACTTGATCATACTATCACAACCCGATATCCTAATGAGTATCCGGTGTATCTGAACTTTTGTAGGACTGAAAACGTCGTTGAGTGAAATTTGATAAATAGAACTAGGCTACTTCGATAAGGATATCTTAACAAGATAACTTTAATCACTTTACTTTTTAAAAAAATAGTGGACTTTTACTCGTCTAATTATTTTTGCAAATATTTTTAGGTTGTTTTTCATGTTCGTAATTCTACTCTTTGGACGAAGTACATATGTGTTGATACAAACACTATTCGAAAGGCGATGAAGAAAAAATTTCAAGATAGACAAAGAGTTATGAACTCTTTACTTTTTGAAGATACAGTCATATGTTATTCGATTCTCTTGCCAAACATGACTTATGTGGAGAACCCTTTATTTTGTTACATTTGTGTATGAGTTTAACTCTATTAATAAGTGATTTTTATGTTATAGTTGAACTTTGATCCTACCATTCTCAAAGCAATATGGTATTTGTTTGGATACTAGTTAAATTTTGATCATATCACTGCTACAAGCTACTAGTTTGAATAATAACTGAATTTGAATCTTAACATCAATTTAATTTTATTCCTAGTGTCCTAGGCCGTAATACGTTAGTAAATAATACATCAGGAGATGGAATAAATATACACTTACATTTTAGTCCTTCGTACTTGTTAATTTGTAAAGTTCCGTCCCTAGAACTTTATTTATAGGTAGGGACTCTAGTTCTAAATTTCATTTATCTATATTACAAGGGGACATAGCGAAGGGAAAAATATCAGTGTAAAGAGCAACGAAAGAAATGACAAGAAACATTTCAGTACTATCATTTCTTGTGTTTCACATATTATTTTCTTACTTTTATTACATTTCTGAAATTATCAAGTATATCTGCCATTGCCATTTCTATTGGAAAGAATCCAATGGTACAACCATACAAAACACCTAGCAATCATTATCACTTTGTACGATGAGCAATATAGAATGGTGAAACCCATCATCGCACACCATCAGGTAGGGCCCATCTATCAAGATAGGTCCGAAATAAGTCACATTTAGTGAAATTTATATAATTGCAACAATTGCTACCGAGTATGAAGTAAAGGGAAAAAGAAGTCCAAAAGGGAAAAAACAACTGAGGAATTCCTTAATGCAAGGTATACACAGGAAAACCCCGGGGTGAGTCTACCCATGCTCAAAAATTGAGATATCTTCTTTACAGTGTAACTCATGCAGTAACAAGTTGCGATTATACGCTCTTAATGACCTTAAAATGCATGCAGAATGAAAAGCAAAGCAAACTGTATATGAGGCCTCAACCTGTACCAACATGAAACAAGAAGCAGAACTTGTGTTGTACAACAAGCTGTTCCTAAAGCCTTTCTTCACATTTTTACTTTTTACCGCTCAGTTAGGCTGTGATTTTTTCACCACAATAAGCATCATCCAAGATGGCAAGCTTCTTTTTAAGGCTGTGTTTGTATCTAGCAATTGTACCAGAACTTATGATGGGAAACAAAAGGTTCTTAATTTTCTTCCACAAATGTAACTCTTTCGTTACCTTATCTTTTCGCTACCACAAATTCAAAATAATCAAGACAATGTAACATGAAGAGAGTTAATTGTGCAAGCAAGGATAAGGGCGTGTTCAACAAAAGTTTTGAACTCCTCGCCATGTGGGTACTTCCCAAGTGCAAAATTGCAAAGCATTTCTTGAAGGGGTAAAGCCAACAATGATCAACATTTTGAAGTTGTTTTTGAGCACCATCTGTTGAGTTAGATCCCAATGCTTGCATCTCACATTTCACGTTACATTTTCAAATACGCAGAAAAGAAAAATCTGACCGACCAAGAAAGCCACTGA
The DNA here is from genome assembly GCA_014822125.1 of Arbutus unedo. Taxonomy (NCBI): domain Eukaryota; kingdom Viridiplantae; phylum Streptophyta; class Magnoliopsida; order Ericales; family Ericaceae; genus Arbutus; species Arbutus unedo. The sequence goes on along the minus strand of JABCMJ010049868.1, from coordinate 10,448 downwards.
TTATTGTACATAAAAATTTAAGCAAAACCTAGATGACTTTTCAGTGCATCATCTTCACCCCAATTCATGCTTCCCAAAACTGCTCCTGTATCGTCCTAATGTAGAGGATAAGATACTTATTCATGCTTCCCAAAACTGCTCCTGCATCATCTGCACCCCAATTCATGCTTCCCAAACTGTTCCTATGCCGGTGATCTAATATAACTGATATTATTTCATTTCTCGTAATATTCCAAGCTCCGTGTTTCCACCAGATTGGTTACATGGAGAGTGAGAATCTATCATGCCAGATGTCTACTTGGTATTGTGTGTTGGAACACTCAGATAAATTTTAGTATTCTTGAAGTCATCGAGAAGAGGGTTATATCCATCCTTGGTTCTTGTTCTTGAGGGCTGACCAAACTCTTGCATGAATGATGACGTATCAAGCTGCACCAATGTGAAACATACGCATAAAATTCTGAGTACTAGATATGGAATTAGCTAAAAAAAAGAAAAGAAAAAGGGGCAGCAGATCATATCCTTGAGATTGAAAGCAAATACCTTATCAAAATCCAAACTTAACTTTCTGTTTCCTAAATGAGTAGCAATTAATTCTTTAAAAATTAGATGAGAACACTACAAATTTAAAGAAAAATTTATACCCAAACCAGATAACCAAAGAGCTCAGCCCTTAAGAGGGATTCTTTTGAAAACGTACTTTTACTAGTCAGAATTTGAACAAATAAGAAATTACCGTAATTGTCCTCCTCTTTCTCCCTTGCTTGGATGATTTATCCTTCTGCAGCTTCAGCCACCCAGAGGAATAATGATCAATGCGTTCCAGAAGCCAAAAATCTGTTGGGAAAAAGATGTCAGCATCACCCTGCAGTAGAAAAAGGGAACATTAGCTATCAGTCTCATTCATTGTAATGGTTCAAAGGTACAGTAGCTGCAGATGATAACAGCAAGATGCATCACTTAGCAAGGTAGATTAGACTATGTTCTTCAAGGAGACCACGGAATACAAATAATTCTTTCATTTGAATAATATGTTACACCATCAGGTGCCCTGGACACCACATGGGTTCATGGAAATAATTTGTTTGCTGTTTGCTGAGTCGAGATTATATGTGAATCTTATTCCCTAGCCAGTGAAAATCTCTTCATCTGCAGAAGGGGCCTTCCTCATTTGTAGCATGCTAGCACAAAATTAACAGCCGAAATTCTTGATGATGGAACGTGTGGTTACAAGTAACTTCCTTGTCACAAGTCAATATCCAAGATTTAGAACTTAAAATGCTGAGGAATAAACAAGTTTTCTGCCACCGGTGCGACCTCTAGATCAATCCAAGCACTTGGAGATAGAAATAACACATAAAGTACAGCCTAGGAATCCAATCCTACCTTTCAGAGTTGGCCTTTTAAAAGACAGGAAGGATGGTCTACATATAGAGCAGTAAGGTTTCCGTAGAAGAATGAATAGTTCCCACACCCCATTGATGAGAAATCATTAAACAAATCAGCCCTTAGCTCACAAATATTTTCAACTAATGGAGAAACATACATATGAACCAAATACCTATTTAAGTCAATCTTCATTATGGAATATGCATTTCAATTGGACCTTAGATCTAAAGCACCAAAGACACAAAGTTTGCACCTCTTGATATGTCCAAGCCCCACAGTGTTGTACTCTTATCCAACATCTTACATGCTTTGGTCACTGTTCCCTTATTGAAAATAAGTTGAATACAGTTGCAAGAGAAAATATTACATTATTAAGACACGACATAACCCCCCCTCTCTCTCTCTCTCTCTCAAGGAACGGAGTTGCACCTTTGCATTTAGATAACTGTCGTAATCTGAGCTACTGCCATCTTTCTGCAGAGAGAAAAGGTAAGAGGTACACAAACTTGTCAGACTGTTATTCATATTTTACAGTTCGATACAATCCAAAAAACTAAATGGAAATTGCAGATGCAATGACAATCAAGTAAAATAGAATCCTCTACTTTCCTTTTTACTGGAAAAGAAACACCATTGTTGGAGAAAGTACGGTTGCAAATAATAGGACCTTGAGAAAATACAGCAAAGTCAAATCAAAGGTATACAGTTTAGTAAAAATAGATGCTGTCCGGAGGGAAGAAAAATTAAAATTTGGAACTCCTCCGGAGTATCAGCTGCCCGCTTAGCGAAGCTGCTTTAATTTCTCTAATCTTTCTTCCATTCGTTATGGGGGAGCATCTAACCTTACATGTTTTCACATGGATGCGACAACATCAAGGACAGTGAAATATGTTGCCACATTCCCATGCTCTTCAATTAAAATAGATGATTTGTGCCAATCATTCAGAAACTTTAGAAAAACATGAAAGAGAAAGCAACCATAAAAAGCACAAGAAGCCATAAGAAGAATACACCTTTGTTGAAACCAAAGGAGCTCTTTCACCAGGTACTTTCACATCAGGAAGGTAACTGAAATCTGAAGCAATCAAGGACATCTTCGGTAGCACTCCATGTAGAACTTCTAGAAGTTTCTGAATTAAGTGGTTTTCATTGTAAGTAAAGTTTGACAACAAAAAAAAATTATTTCATCTTTGTGTTTTGATGTTTTACCAAGCAACCAGTAGGAAGCCAGCGTCTTCGAGGCTTTGGGAAAACTTTAGCCAAAATATTCTGTGCTGTGGAAGTTGCCCAGGCTCCTCGAGTTGTATGATCTTTATCCAAATCAATGATCTCAATACATCTTCTGATTAGTGGATCTTGTAATGGCTTATACAACTCAGAGAGTTCTGACCTAGAAATCAACAAAATCCTGGGTAAGTGAGTATCTCATGCAAAATTAGTGGTTCTATAGCTAACACTACAATGCTTGAAGGCATAAAAGACTCATTTCGGTTGTAGGATACATAAATGCAGCTAAAGAATTTAAATTAGCTTTTGAACTTCTATTGCTAGGCCCCCATATCCATACTTTCCAAGACTCTTTGGGATGGAATAGGTTCTAGAAAACAAGATGTCCTCATCCACGGATTAAAAGTAAGAGCTTGAAACTATCATTAGACAATAAACAGCAAGAAAGTCGGAAATTCATAAGCCAACTGGGCCACAGGCTAAGTCCATATCCTGGTTTCAGGGCAAAATTATGCCCTATTAATGACCCTAGTAGCAGTGTGGTTCTAGGTGCCATCACTAGATTGAGATGGAGAAGTTACATGGAATGGAATAGTTTGACTGGTTCTCTTCAAGACATACGATTAGAGCCTTTTACTTTGAAGGATTTTATTCAGTGCATTGCCCCGCGTTTTAATCCTTAGAGATCAGTGGTTGGGATGAAATTTGAGTGCACATCTAAGGGAAACCTTGACGTGTAAGCCTCGTGTGCCTCGCCACGTGGTGCGTCGGGCACACCCTTTAAAACACACTACTGTCATGCAAAGTTTTTTATTGGTTTACAATTTGGGAGATTGAGATAGTTTATGGTATTAAGATGAGTCATGTTGTTAGATGCTTCGTACATCGACACAGATCGAATTAATAAGACAACTCGAGAATTAGTAAGATAATCTATGATTGATTGGTTGGAATAATGAACAATGTCTATACATAGATTTGTCCTGCGGTGGTAGTATATTCATAATCATAACCCTAGACCTTCTCTAGGGATTACAAGCCCTAGCAATGATCTTAATTGATTGGAATAATGACCACATCTATAAATAGCCCTAGACCTTCTCTAGGGATGGCAATTATACTCATACCCCATGAATACCCGACCGGATCAGGTCATAGGAGGTGGCTATTATGCAATTTTTTACTCAACACAAGTGGGTATGGGGGTAACCTATGAAGCACGGATACTCTGAAACTAATCACGTACGCGTATCGAATACTTCTCAGATACCGATCCTCACCTGATACACCCCAATACGTATCGGATACGTCAAAAAAGTATCCAACATTAAAATTAAATCATTTTAATTTTGGATACTCGGTGGATACTTCAAGTATACGGCCGAATACTTTAGGGATATGGCCAGAGATTCATTTGATTCGCTTGAGGGTGCCGATATACTTGAAGTTCCTAATCTTTTTCTTGATGAGCCAAATATAGAAACCGTGATATTCTCCGATGAAGGTGAAGGGGATACAATTGAATGTTGAAATTGATATGAGTAAAAATTAATATGAATTATCACTTCTTGGTTTAGACTTTGGTCGTTTTTTTTCTAGTTTGAACGACTTTTGAAAATTAACTTGTGCTAAATGACTGGTATAATATTATTAACAATTCAACTACTCTTCTAGTTCTTTTGGCTCCCTTTTACGTATAGTACATAATCGATAATTAATTTTTATAGCCATATCCCCGACGTATCCATATCCTTTCATTTTTTTGGTTTTGCCATATCGCTGTATCCGTATTGTATCGTATCTGTATCCCGTATCGGTATTCGTGCTTCCTGGGGGTAACAATAAAATAATCAATGGAGTAGGAGGGTTTGGTTTCACTAGCACCATACCCGAATACACCGTCGGCTTCATCATATGCGTTCCTCATTATATTTCTTTATATATACATACCCCTTACACAATCATGTTTTTCTCAACCAAGTCACTAGCTTCCAATTCTTCATTTGTTTTATATTACCCATTGAGTTATGTTTTTAACTTGTTATGTCCTTGTTGCAACAACTTGCATCTTTGTTATTTTTGTAATTTGGTGCATCTGTTTCGGGTACAGAGGGCTGTTCGTTCATTAGGGATCTTGCGGTGTAGCCAGGCTGCACTTAATATGTGGATTGCTTTATCATGTTTGTTTTAGTTTATTTTCCTTTTTTGGTTGGGCTAATACTTATATGTTTAATTTTGTCATATATTGAAATAAGAGAAAACTACTTATATATTCCTTCGACTTTAGGTCAAATTTCACTTCAGTCTTTCTTGTTTCAAGTTTTACATTAAGCCCCTCAAATTTTAATATTGGTTTCAATGTCATCCATCCGTTTGGGTTTGTCAATTTTTCTAACGGAAAATTCACATATGCATTGCACATGACCTCATGATAGGGGTATTTGTAGTATTTTACTCCCTCCTTCAACTTCTTGAAACCCAATTCCCAACTCTCTCTCTCACACACATGGAGAGAGATAGAGACCCCAATCTATCACACTGTCTCTCAAGCTGAAATCTCAAAGCTAAAAATGGAAGTTTGACACAGTCGTTTCCTCGGCTTCTTCTTCCAGCAACAATGGAGATTTGATGGTTTCAACTGGTACAACATTCAATACGACCCTATCTCTGGCCGAGTTGTGGCTCTTCACATCACTGGAACTAACACCGAAAAAAGCAGTGTCTCCAAAATCCTTTCTCCTTCCATAGGAAACCAAACCAAACTTCAAACTCTCTATTTTTGTCCAGCCAAATTCTAACTGAAGTTGGAGAAATACGAGATCAGAAAACCCTAGAGCTTCAAGGAAATAATTTCTCTAGTCATTCCTTCTTAAATAAGACATCTCTCGTCTCTTTGTTTGCTTAATTTGTTGTTTAATTCGCTTTTCGGCAAAATTCTGGATACTTCGATTGGTTTTGGCGAAATAAGTGCAGTTGATTTGTCGATTTGTCGAATAACCAACTTTCAAATGTAATTGACGCCCATAAATTAGGTAAATGTGAGTTTCTCAATCATTTGAAGGTGGCTAATTATTTTGTCGTAAATATTTCTGGAGGAGAATTCAATGCCTTTTACGGCGGCATACCTTATGAGGTATTAATCTTTCAAATCTTCAGATATTTTGGGCACCAAGAGCAAATCTTGGTGGTAGGTTTCCTATTTGAGTTGAACACCTTCCTTGGATTAAATATGGTTAATCGTTCATTAGTTGCTCATGATTTCGGTTGTAGCAGATTATCTGGTTCTATGCCTTTTTTCTCACTTGGAAATAAGTCCTTCCACAGTAATGGCGGTAATAGCTCATATAAATTGTTGCTCAAAATAATATGTTTAATGGGTCTTCCAAATAAGCGGCTTTCAGACTGCAATGGTCTGCAGTAGCTTTTTAGTTAACTCTGTGTGTGTGTGTGTGTGTGTGTGAGTGAGAGAGAGAGAGAGAGAGAGAGAGAGATGAGAATTGGGTTTTAAGAAACTGAAGAAAAAGGAGGAAGTAAAATACCATAAATATCCCTCTCATGAGTTTGACTCTGCTACCTCCACTTACTCGTACTGTTGTTAGTTCTTCTCGCTTCCACTGCAGGAGGCCTATTACTTCCATTCTTTCGAATTGGAAAAATTATGCTCTTTGGGTCAAGGCTGCTGAGGTCTATTTTGAGGGAGATTCCACCTCACAATGGCTCACCGATGATCCTCCTGCACCCTTTGACTCCACATTTCCTGCTTGAAAATCTGATGATGTACGCATTCGCACCGACCTATGGAATTGTATGGAACCCCAAATTAGTGGTCCTTTGATATTTTTACCCACCACTAAGCAAGTTTGGAAGCAAATTCAGGAGATGTATTCAGGGGTTAACAATCTTCGCCAGACTTATGATCTTCACTAGGCCTTTTTCTCGCTGACCATGGGCAGTCCTTGGAATCTCATTATGCTCAATTTTGTGGCCTTTGTGAGAAAATCAAGATTGCTGAACCTATTTCTGCTGATATTCAAGTTATGTAGCGCCAGTGCCAGTCTTTGTTTGTTGCTTGCTTTCTGATCAGTTTGCCTTCTCCCACGTATGATTCCGTTCGTTCACAGCTTTTGGGAGACTGGACTTTACCATCTCTTGGTGAGGTTTTCAGTTGTATTCGTCACGCTTCCATTTCAGACAATGGTTATACTTCTGCATCTCCGTTATCCTCTGACCGTTCAACTTTAGTCACTACAGTTCCTGTGGTGGTTATTCTTGTGTTGGTTCGACGTCAAGGAGAGTTGGTCGTGGTAGTCTCAGTCGTGATTCGGCCTGAGGTAGTTCCAGTCGTGGTGGTTTTGGTTGTGACTTTGGCCGTGGGGGTCGATCATCAGGCAATGGTGGCCGTGGGCGGGTGCCTCATCACTGCACTTGGTGCAATGCTGATAATCATACTATTGACTATTGTTGGGATCTCCATAGTCGTCCGTTTGCTCACCAGGTCACTGTTTCTGAGGATGATGATTCGCAGTTATCTTCCAATCCCGCCCCTCGTGTAGTCACTATTCCCGAGGATGAGTATCAACAATATTAGCACTATCAGTCTACTCACCAATCCTATGTCGCCACTGCTACTCTTGCTCAGAAAGATCCACCTTCTGCCTATCTTGCTTCCCAGACTCCTTCGATCATTGACTCTGGGGCGTCTGATCATATGATTGGTACTCCTACTATCTTGTCTGATTGTCGTCCCTCTGGGACTTCTTCTTATGTCACATTAGTTGATGGCTCTACTACTTCTATTGCTGGTTTGGGTTCTGTTCCATTGACCTCTTCTCTTAGTTTAGATACTATTTTACACGTTCCCCGCTTTTCTTTTAGTCATGTGTCCGTTAGTAAGATTACCAAAACCTTAAAACTATTTAGTTACTTTCTTTCCTGATTCTTGTATCTTTTAGGATCTCAGGACGAGGACGAAGATTAGTGGCGGTGTTGAACATGGTGGCCTCTACTATTTTTTGAATGGTGAGCCTTCTACCTCTATTGCCTTCCAATCTACAGTTTTCCCTTACCAACATCATTGTCGCCTTGGCCATCCGTTGCTTCCCAACCTTAAATGGATGGTCCCATCATGTAGTCATGTTGAGTCGCTTTCTTGTGAAGTGTGCATTTAGTAAGCATCGTCGTGTTTCCTTTCTAGGGAAGACCGTCGAGTGTCGAGTCTTTTTCATTTAGTGCATTCAGATATTTGGGACCCTATGCGCGTCTCATCCCATTCTCACTTTCAGTATTTTGTTATTTTTGTGGATGATTATTCTCGTACTACTTATATTTATCTTAAGCAAAACCATTCTGAATTACTCTTCATCTTTACATCTTTTTACGAGGAAATACAAACGCAATATGGGGTCCCTATCCAAATTTTTTGTTCTGACAATGCATGTGAATATTATCATCATGCTTTATTACAGTTTTTGGATGCACATGGAATCTTACATCAATCCTCTTGCGCTCGGACTCCACAGCAAAATGGAGTTGTCGAACGCAAATTAGGTCACATTATGACAGTTACTCGTGCTCTCCTATTACACATGCATGTTCTTAAATCTTACTGAAGTGATGCTGTACTTACTGCTAATTACCTTATTAATCAGATGCCCTCTACTGTCTTAGGCGGTCAAATAACATATGCTCTATTGTGTCCTGATCGCCCCCTTTACTCATTTCCTCCTAAGATTTTTGGCTGCACCTACTATGTTCATGCCTTAGATCCTGATCGGGGCAAACTTGATCCCCGGTCCATCAAATGTGTGTTTTTGGGCTATTCACGTACTCAAAAGGGCTATAAATGTTATTCGCCATCTCTTCATCGACAGTTTGTGTGTGCTGATATTACTTTCTATGAGTTTGTCCCCTTTTTTGCATAAGCTACTTCTTCTTCTGCAGACATGCCCGCCTCCGTTCCTCTCCCAGCACCCATTCCCGTACTCAAAAGGGCTATAAAAGCCTTTATGTGATAAAGTAACTAACACCCTATACACTTTTATTTTCCTCTCTTTCTTCCCAATAACAAAACCTAGTAATGGAAATAAAGAGAGAGATAAAAGTGTATAGGGTATTGTATCTCCCTATCACATAAGAGCTTTTATTTATATAGGTAATCATCTAACTAAGATACTCCACATAATCAATGTGGGACTAAGTTACATTCTAACTTTAACTCTAATATTCTAACACTCCCCCTCAAACTGGAGAGTAAATGTCCATGAGTACCAACTTTTCACAAAATAACGGCAACCCTAGTTTGAACGGTTTAGCAAGCATACCAGCTAACTGAGCACCCGTGGACACGAACAGAGTAGCAATAACACCACCAGTCAATTTCTCTCATACAAGATGACAATCTACTTCGATGTGTTTAGTCCTCTCGTGGAATACTAGATTTGACGCTATATGAATGGTTGCGCTATTGTCACAATATAGATTTACTGGCAACTGCACTGAAAACCCTATTTCCTCAAGAAATAAACGTATCCAAACTATCTCACACGTTGTGTGAGCCATAGCTCTATATTCGGCCTCCACATTAGATCGCGCAACTACCATTTGCTTCTAACTTTTTCAATTAACAAGATTTCCACCAAGGAAAATACAGTATCTTGTAGTGGATCTCCTGTCAGACAAACTGCATGCCCAATCAGAATCAGTGAAGATCTCAACCCGCAAGTGTCCACTAATATGATAGAACAAACCACGTCCCGGATGAGTCTTGAGATACCTCACAATTCGTAGAACAGCTTCCCAGTGAGGAATCCGATGAGCAACCAGAAATCGACTAACCAGACTAACGGCAAATGAAATATCCGGACAAGTAACACTAAGATAATTCAACTTTCCCACCAAGCGATGATATTGATCTAGACTAGAAACAACTCCTTCTGATCAACACATAATTTGACATTAGGATACATAGGAGTCTCAACAAGTTTTGATCCTAGTAAACCAGTCTCTTCTAGAATATCCAGTGCATACTTCCTCTGTGACAGATTAATACCATTCTTAGAACATGCAACCTCAATACCCAAGAAGTATCTTAGTTTCCCTAAGTCTTTGGTATGGAACTGGCACTGTAGGAAAAGTTTCAAATCATCTATACCCTTCTTGTTGTCACCTATAATAATAATATCATTACATAGACGATCAATAATATTTTTCCTTGGTCGGATATGAGAGAGAAAACAGAACGGTCAAATAGGCACCGCTTCACGCCAAAACATAAAACAGCATCATTGAATTTTCCAAACCAAGACCTAGGAGATTGTTGCCATAAAGGGCTTTCTGAAGACGACATACCTGAGAGAACTCCCCCTAAGCAACAAACACGGGTGATTGCTCCATATAAACCTCCTCAACAAGATCGCTATGCAAGAAGGCATTTTATATCCAGTTGGAAAAGGGGCCAACCAAGATTGGCAACGAGAGAAATAAGAAGGCAAATAGAGCCGAGCTTGGCAATCAAGGAGAAAGTTTCAGCATAGTCAACACCATAAGTCTGAGCATAGCCCTTAGCCACGAGGCAAGCTTTGTAGCGCTCAACAGTGCCATTAGGATGATACTTCACAGTAAATACCCAGCGACACCCAACAGTAGTCAACCAACGTCCATGTGTCATTGCTATGAAGGGCAGTCATTTCCTCCTCCATAGCTATCCACCACTTAGAGATGGACAGGGCCTCCTAGACAGTGTTAGGGACAAAAACAGAGGAGACAGAAGAAGAAAAAGCGTGAAAAGATGAGCATAAGAAACAAACTAAGTAATGGGATGAGAAGTAGTACAA
>JABCMJ010049843.1:0-14952 GCA_014822125.1 Arbutus unedo | reverse complement strand
AAAAAATAAAAGTAATTTTGTTAAAATAAGCCAAATAGATCGCAGATTCCCATTACAAATCCACATCACTCCAAATCACCAATATCATAAAAATAATAATAATACTATGTTGTGGCTCGCATTATCGATCACATAAGGCCTTGATGTAAAGTTACTCAATTATTAGACCTAAAAACACCAATAATAACGCCTCCATTTCTTACTCAATGATTTCATCAAAAAACAACAATCATATAAAAACAATAAGTGTTTCCAAGTTTGACTTTGCATCTGTCTATGAACAGTGTCGGTGTCTATGAACAGTATCGGTTCTGATACCTCACTGGAGGTTGTCCGAGCCCAGAGCTTACACTGGGCCGGCCCTGTCTGTGAAAACAGGAAAAACGAAAATTACTGTTTACTTGACCAATCATCAACTCAAATTCATGTAATTAGCATATGATTGCTTAAGAAAAATGACAAAAGAGCTTAGTTATTTTTTTTTCTTTCAAAACACTTGCAATTGAGATCTCTGGTCAAAATAGCTCACTGTCAAAGAAATTACCGCATTCAGGCCCAAAAAAACTTGTAAACTCTAGAGCTTATTCCTGCTTGAACTGCGATATGGTCCATATGGAGCACTAATTTCATTAAATTGATGGCGTATTCTTGTTCAGTTGTTTGTATGAAGAAGGGGATGAAACTTTGGTCAAAGAAAGAGATACAGAGATAAAAAAAAAACAGGTAAGGCATCGAAAACCAGAAACGAAGAAATACTGCTAGTCCTCAGAACAATCCTCGGGATCCCTAACCCATCTGCAACCGATTGCGAAAAGTACCAAATAGCATCTGTTATCAAGCAAGAAATCGGGCCTTCCTCCTTCTCCTTCTCACCATCGGCTAATAATCCACCCAAACAGTCCCTAAACGGGGCAACACAGGTGGAATTTAGCAGAGAGAGAAGAGAGATAACGTCCTTCGACTGTTCGGTTTCCGACAGGCCGTCGGAGATGGGGTGGAAAGTGAAATGAGGGAAATTGGAAATGGTGGGGGAGTTGAAGTGGGTGTGAATGATAGTGATGGAGAAGCCTCTGGAGTGGAGGATGTTTGCTAGTTGAATCATGGGGTTTAAGTGGCCTTGCAAAGGGAGTGGAAATAGTACCAGACGGCGGTTCTTGATTTGAACCTTTTGGGTTTGTTTTTGGTTCTCCATTGGAGACTGTTTCCTGCAACAGGGGAAAAAAAGCATCACTGTTTTCAAGGGAAAAATGCACCACTATTCGTAGAGGCAAAAAAAATAAAATTAAAATACACTAACCTCCCCTGAGGTTTCTCACAATTGTAGGAACCTATCCTATAGTTTTAAAAAATACACTCATCTACTCTGCTTTTGAACGTAATGCACTGTGCTTCCCCTGCCGTTAATTTTAGACGGACAGTATTTGTTTTACCTATAAAATAATTCTTTTATCTTTAATTATATAAAAGTAATTTGGAGTCACTATTGAAATTTTAAATTTACGATTAATCTCGAAATATTTTTTTAATCAACAGTGATTTTTTAGAATTTTTTCAACAATAAAATCGAAACAATACAATCAAAATACATTCAAATGAACAGTATCAATTATTTTTATTTTTTCAAAGGGAGCAGTAACTGAATAAGAATATTATTTTCTTTAACTTTCATTTTTATTTTTTATTTTTTATTTTTGTATTTATTATTATTTTGACATATTAATCTCAATTTGTCAATATATTATTTTTTACTCATGATTTTATTTTATTTTATTTTTAATAAAATAATTTTTTATATAAAATCGGGTCTTAGTAATATTCAATTGATAGGAAATGATAAAAAAATAATAGAAAATTTAAATTTTGACACTTTTTTTGGTATTCACTTACTAAAAAAGTAGTGAGTCATATACTTAAAATTTTCCTGTTAGTATTTACATAGCGAAAAAATCTTAAAGAAGCAAAAAAAAAAAATAGAAATAACTCTTTATACCTAATTTGACATAATTTTCTCATTTGTAATTTTTTTGTCTTAGTTTAATTTTTTTTTCTCTGTCAATTTTGTCTCAAATTTTTATAAATTATTAGTTCATCTCTAAAACGTATAAAATTATATTTAAAAAGTTCATTAAAGATGAAAAATAAGTTTAAAAGAAACTCTAATTTTTTTTAAATTTGATTCATATTTTTTTACTTTTATAAAATTTCTCATATATCGAGACGAAACAATCATCTATAAAAAGTTAACGTGTCAATTTTTTCTCAATTTTTATAGATTATTGGTTCGTTTTGATGAAACGAATTTAAAATGTATAAAAGTATTTCTAAAAATTTTAAAAATATTGAAACGAAAAATGAGACAAAATTGGCATGATTAGCTTAATTAAAATTGACACATTTTGTTTCGAGCCCTAAGAACGCTTCCAGTACTAGATAACATGTTCATAAGTGAAAAAAAATTACATCAATAAATAAATAAATAATTAACTAATACAATTGGACAAAAAAATTTAACTATACTCAAATAAATTACATACCTATACTCTTTGGTGAGGTGAAAAGATATACAAAGTGCCTTAAAGAAATTCCAGATAACATGTCCAATGGTGTTTTGGCCATTTTTTAAAAGAAATTGGATGACATTAGCAAGAATTAACCTATTTTTAACAAATTTCAACACTAGGGGGAAATAGTGCAATATTTTCAAAAATGAGGAAAGTAAGTGTATTTTCTAAAATTACAAGGAAGATCCCTATAATTATCGAAAACATCAGGGAAGGTCAGTGCATTTTACTCAACAAGTTATCAAATTGCTTTGTACTACCTTATTTTTCCGTGTCTCTGACTGTGTAGATCATGACTCATGAGTCACGAGTGGGGAAAAAGTTTCTTATTTTGTACTCCTTCCGTCCCAAATTAAAAGTTTTTTTTTGACATTTTAATTTTTTAGAAGAATATAATCATTACTACAAAAAATATATATTTTTCCAAATATATTCTTGATTTGATTAATATATACAGTACAAGTTTTATTTAAGTAAATAGGTAAAAAAAAAATTTAACTAAATTTCAATTGTTATTTTTACAAAGTGAATTTTCATTTTGGAATGTCTCAAATAAAATAATGAACTATGAAAATGAGATGGAGGGAGTACATTAAATATAGTACAAAAATACTTACACACTAACACTATGTGAGTCGTGTTCATGGGGGAAAAAATTATTCAGTGGAGCTTTTTCACCACTACATATGTGTTGTGGCTAAAAATAATAATTGCTTTTTATTTTTATTTTTGTTAATTTTGCAAAAATAATTTTGAATTATTAGTTTATCGTGACAAAAAAGATTAGAAAATTTTTAAAAAAGTATGAACCATACTTCACAAAAGGTCAAACAAAATAAAATAATGAAAAAATCTGTTGAATTATTTGTTTGTAGTATTTTTTAGATTTTTTATTAGTATTTTTTTAAAATCGTCTCGACAAGATGAAATAATAATACACAAAATTAAGATTATCAAAAAAATTAAATAAAGATAAAAAGATAATCCAATGCAAAATAATGGGCAAACTAGGTACGGATTCAAGACTAAAAGCATATTCAACAAACTCCCTACTTGGGCCTTGTTTAGCAAATTGAAACACACTTTTTTCAAGTGCTAGGAAATGACTAGACATTTCATCTAGTTGCATTGTAACTAGCTACATCTAGAAGACAAGACAAATTTAATTAATAAATTAGAAAGTATTACATCAGCGACTATTTTATTAAATATATATTAATTTATCTTTTTATATAATTTAACTCGACAAAACACTTAATAGTTAGGAAAATGGTATTTAGGTAAAATAAAGATTATACTTTTTATTTACTTTTACTATCTAAAATGACTAATAGTGTTGAAGATATTCTGAGTAAATAATTTAATATCAATGTATTACAAGAGCGGGGGTCTGACATTGCACATGAGCATTGAATAATTACTCACTCATATATGTATATGAAAAGATTAATTATTGAGTAATCAAGATCACGTGACGTCCCAAGATATAAAACATCATACACATGGGATCCGTTCAATTATAAATCTCATAAGATTGCATGATGGTTAAAAACATTGAAACACTACACGGTCATGCCAAGTACTACTTATGACCTTTCATGTTGTTACTAACAAGTACAACGTCTCCCTTGACCTTTTTAAAAATACTATGATTTCTTTTACTACAATTATATAGTTACCTTTCTTTTTATTAAAATTAATCAAATATCATTAGTCTATTAAAATTTTAAGTTTGAATTTTTTTTAACAAAATGAACTATAACTTAATTTATATCGCGTCCCGAAATAGTCTATGCTGAATTTTTAAGATTTTTTATAAAATTAAAATTCGAATAAAGTTTTGAAATTTATTCGAATTTCGACTTTAAAAAAATAAATAAAAACCAACATAGACTATTTCGAGCATAATATAAATTATTTTACAATTTATGTTATTAAAAAAATCTCAAACTTTGAGTATTAATAATAGAAAAAATAACTATATAATAATTTAAAAAATAAAAGAGATCTTAGTAATTTTAGAGACTTTAAGGACCTGTTAGTGTAATTTACACAACATCTTACGTTGTAAGTGTGTGTCAGCATTATTGTCACCATATCTTCCACGTGGTAATCGAATATTCCTTAACTACATAAATCAGATATTCGGTGATGTGGTTTGGATCCAGTGGTTGCGATACCCACACAGACTATTACCAAAATCATAATCAACATGCGCATCACGACCGACAATTCCCATCAATCATCCGCATCGCTGGTCCAAGTCGGTAGATCAACGGTCCCAAACTCACTTTCACCCTAAAGAATACTCACACGCCGTACGGTGTCCATTTTGTAAGTTACTGGCTAAATCCGCAATCATTACGGCGTCGTTTCGTTCTGGATTCTCTTATTCTGCAATTGCACGCACAGAGAGAGAGAGAGAGAGAGAGAGAGAAGCGCCGAAAACTGATCCGTGTTTGATTGTGAAGTTTTTAGAGCGAGAGAGAGAGAGAGGGAGCGAGTATATGCAGACGGAGGCTAGAGTTGGGGGAGGAGGGCAGATAGCTCTCAATTCGACCAATGGAGGCGTCGTCGTTGACGGTTGTCCGGCGCATAAATTAATGGCGCAGCAGAAGAGGGCTTTGCATCAGCAATCGCAAATCGGAACCGTTTCGCAGCTCCTGGCTGGAGGCGTCGCCGGCGCCGTCAGCAAGACCTGCACGGCGCCGCTCGCTCGGCTCACTATACTTTTCCAGGTTAATTTTCCCGAGATACCTATGTTTGGTCGCAGTTTTCGGATTCAGTATGCAGAATATTTCTTTTGTAACTAGATATTTACGCATTCTCGATAATCTTATCCTGTAAATTGTGAGTAAGATACAAAACCTGATTTTGAAAAATGAGAATTTGGACATGTAAACGAGGATGCGCTTGGATAAATTTCACTTTACTTTTGACTTGAAATGACGAGTTGGCTACTTCTTGCACTAGCAAATATAACGTAAAGGTTTAAATTTTGACTTCTAATATTCCCTTTTCTCCAAATTATGATTTGCATTTGAAGGAAACCGTGATGAATCATACAGTATAAAGAAACGGCGGAGAGTAGAAGTTTAAGAAGAAGACAGTGTTACAGTGACGTCTTATTTAGAATAGGAGTTGAATTTATTTATTCGAAAGATGAGTTCAACGAACTCTGATTTGATAACATTTTGGTGTTCGCAAAGCTATCTGTTAAGTGTTGTTGGTTAGCTCAAAACTGAAGCAACACTGGGAAACATTGGAATGCTAGAATCAAACACACGATTAAATTAAGCCTACTAGTTTTCGTGGTTCACTAATGAGAAGAAGCAGTCAGTTGTCAACTCATTGAAAACCTTTCAGAACTAAACAGAAACTTATGGGCTATGAACACGGATACTCCTAGAGGTCCTGTATCCGTGTTGGACATGCGAGGACACGAGGACACACAGGAAAATGTATGTGACACGCTGCGTGGAATGCCCATTAGATTTTAATATTTTTCTAAAGGGACACAGCGGAGACACGATGAGGACACGGGGGACATGCCGGGAACATTCATTGGGATATGGCGTGCTTTTTGTAAATTTTAATAGTTTTGGGGGGGGTAACTATTCATAATTTAATAAGTATTTGGCTAAAAATGTAAAATGATATTTGGTAATGTATATAGACGTAAACCCTCGATTCAATAGCGCATTCCAAAGAAATCCAAACACAAATAATTAGTCGTTTCAAGGTAGACTCAAAAAGAATTTTTTATAGAAATGCGATGTCCCTATTGTTTTGAGTTGCGTGCTCTCTGTTCTTGTCCGTGTCCATGCTACATAGCATATGGATGAGGGCACAGCTACAGACCCCAAGACGTTAAACACCACCCATCAGTCTGGAAGCTGATTGAGCATCAGGCATCCAGCCTCGAGGCCCTTAGGAGTTCCCCCTTGGACCCCAGGCCAATTCATCAAACCGTTCCAAACACATGAAGAATCTCATAAAGCTTACTCATAAGAAACTTAGAATGGCTAAGGACAAGAAGATAACTTTTTCACATCTTTTGGTGCAGTCTTAAATCCGACCTGCATCTTTCTTACTTATGCCCTGCATCTTTGCCATATGATAACATCTGTTTCTGCAGGTGCAAGGCATGCACTCTGATGTTGTCACATTGAAAAAGGCTAGCATTTGGCACGAGGCTTCACGCATTGTTAGGGAAGAAGGATTTAGGGCTTTCTGGAAAGGAAATCTAGTTACAATTGCTCATCGTCTGCCTTACTCTTCTATCAGCTTTTATGCATTTGAACGCTACAAGAATGTTGGTACATACGTTCTGTGATTGTCTTCATGAAGTTCAAACTGCATTGGTAGATTATTCTTGTATCTGGTTCTTTGTTTGATTATTTGCATCTTCTCATCTTACAGATATTACAAAATGTTTTGCGGATGGAAACTCAAAGGGAAAGTGTAGGTGCAGACATTTTTGTGCGCCTTGTAGGTGGTGGTTTGGCTGGGATAACTGCTGCATCAGTTACATACCCATTGGATCTTGTAAGGACGCGTCTAGCAACACAGGTAACAATAGATAGACATTTTGCTAGTTTACTTCATTTGTCATATTAAATGCCATGCATTTGAGCATAGATTTTTCCAGTGATCCTAAGTGGGATAGGAGGGGCACCAGAAGCGATTACATAGTGGTTTATTCTAAACCTATAGTAAATTAACACCAGCTTGAAGGAAGAATAAGTTGCCAGACTTAAAGCACTTCCCTTCCTTGTCTCTTTGTCTTCTCTGTTACTTAGATTGGAAATTGGGAAAGCAACTTATTCCTTTCTTTGCATTAAAGATCAGGTGCCGTGAGACGACATCCAATACACTGAATGAAGTACTCCCTTATGTCATTCAGTGTTGTGGTAATATGATGCTAATTATGTTTCAAAGGATCAAAAGAGAACATCTAAATACACGAGAGGGGCATACACAGAAGAAACTTTGACTTGGTTTCAATATAACTCTTGATTGATTGACTGACTTCTGTATCAGTTCTAGGTGTTTCTTGATGCAAGAAGGCCTCCTAGTTAATTTGTTTTAAAACTCCACATACTAACTTGAGGTGGTGGGTTTGAACTTGAGAACAACCACCTTGTGCAAATAATCCGAGGGTTACTTTTGCAACCAATCTATTCGAGTCCCCCATCATGGGGGACTTAATTAAGTGTGCTTTTGTGTTGTTCCTCTGAAGGACAATAGCCTGGTTTCTGGTTGCACACTTCTAGTATCACTAGGATTTCCACTTGATGTTTGTTTTGAGCATGTTTTCTTGATAATCTCCTTCTAAATTTACAGACAAACCTCGTCTACTATAGAGGTATAGTGCATGCTTTACGCACCATAACAAGGGAAGAAGGTGTCTTTGGCCTCTATAAAGGACTTGGCCCGGCACTATTGGTAAAGTTTATTTTATTGTCGTTACATTCTGAGTGTGCTTGATAAGCGCATTTTGCATGGTTAACTGCTGTTTTGAACTAATACAGGGTGTTGGGCCTAATTTAGCAATCAGCTTTTCAGTTTATGACACCTTGAGATCTTATTGGAACGGGCAAAGGTAATACCTCATAATTTATGGATTTCAAATTTCCTTTGTATGTATCTGGAGAGTGCTTTAAGTTTTTAGTGTTTTATTGCGCATCTTTTTTGGCATGGTGAAGTGATTCATGATTTGTGTTGTTGACCTTAGGCCCGATGACTCTACTATCCTTGTCAGCCTTGTCTGTGGCAGTGTTTCAGGCATAGCGTCATCAACAGGTGAGTGATCTGAAATCTTCAATAAAGAAAAACCCAAAAATTGTTGAGAGAGGTCACTTTTGGGTGTACTTGGCAATGCCATTTCAGTTTGTGATTGAATCAAGTGAAACAAAAATTAAGCAAGTGATATGGTTGGGTTGGCGTTTTCTCCTTGCATTATTTTCCACAATATTCCTGTAAAATATGTCAATGTTTGTAGCAGTATTATATTGTTCCTTCTGCATTTTCCTTTCTAAATTAGTTGTCAAAAAGTAGAAAAATGGAAGTGTTACTTTAATTAACTCCACATTACAGGGTAGTTGAGTTTTTTGTGATGATAATTGGTTGGAATTTCATGTCTAGTTTATCCTCATAATGTAGCATATATCTCATACAAATGCTACAAACAGGGAACCAGAAATTTTAGAGGTTCCTTTAAAGTTGTTGTCTTGTGGTTATTAAAATTCAATGTATTTTAATGCGTCTTGTTCAGCCTTCCTCACCTTCAGTAGGGAACAGCAATCAGGCAGTTATGTACTTTAGTTGACGTTCTGTTTGAATTCTAGTATTATAAAACACTAATAGCTATTGAAAAAACTTAATGCCTGTAGCTTGTCTTCAATGCTTTTGGTGCAGAGAAGCGGGTTGAGATGCAGGCTTTGCACTAAGCATCTAACAGAGTGAAACCTAGATCCCCGAGACCCCGAGGAGAAGTCAATTTTTTTCTGATATATGAGGATCTTTAGTAAGGAAGTGAATGAAGTAATATTTCTTTTGCTGACTGAGTATGTATTATGTGTTAAAATCTGACATGGATGAAGTTTCTCTATCCTAATTGAGATAACTCAACTTTCAGAGCGATGTAGTTTGTTGAATATAGGGTGCCATATTCTCAGGTGATCCAATACAGTTTTCTCAGTTAGCAGACGTGAGAGTGTACTCTTCGAGGTATGCTTCTCAGTTATGCTTCCTTCCCTAACCCTCACGATGATGGTGGAACCTTTTTAAGTTTCACAGGTGATTTGTGTGGAAACTGAAGCTTTGGTTCATGTCATCTACTATCGGGTCCACCCGAACACCTCTCTTGTTTGTTTTTCTTTGGCAGATCATTTGTCAAGAATACTTTCCTTGTGGAGAACAAAGTTATGGTTAGAGAGGAATTACTGAAGCTTATTGAAGAGGCTTCAAACAAATTTATGCGCTTGACAGCTCAAAACCTATTATCTAGAAATCATTTTCAGAAACTATTAATGATCAAAACATAGAGGTTGTATCTCTAGCCTTTTGTTTGTTCATGGAAAATAATTCTTGACATCCTTATTTGATTTCTTATTAGGATTTTCATCCAACAGATTTTCATAGTAGAGGCATAAGATTCCATTCTTATCATCTTTGCTTTATCATGAACCTTGAAAATTATGATGCCTTTTAGTTTGTTTTGAAATTATGAAAACTTGCTTTTGGGTAGATTAGTCAATCCAGAGGTCAGGAGAAATGGTGAAATAGTGAAACAGGATTCATGAGCCATCCCCAAGTGGCTGGGAAAAGGCTTAGTTGAGTCGAGTTGATATGTGTGGGAAAAAACCTTGTTTAATACATCTTGTCAAACCAAACAAACACTGTACTCCCTTCGGTAAGGGGAATGAAAATATTGAGAGGAAGGCCTGTACGTATCAGGGGATATCAAAGGTAACCTTTGGTATTGGGAAAAACTCCCCTGCATTGTTTGGTTCTGCAGGTTAGGAACAAGGTAGGAAACAGGGTGATTACTTCATCCACCATATACTCCTGCCTAATAGCAGAAAGTTTGTGTAAAGGGAAATTGTAAATGGAAAAGGCTCCTCTATTCGCTTTTTCTTGTTTTTTTTTTTTTGGGAAGAAGGAAATGGTAGGCTTTGAGGAAACTTTTCGCATGGTAGAAACTTGCAAGTTTCCTCATTTTCTTACTGGAACTCTTCTAGAGATTGGAGGGATGTTGTGGTCAGAGTTGTTTCCAATGCAGAACTATGAGGGATGAGTTGATTTTTGACATGGATACCAAACTGACATGCTTCTCTTGTTGAAACAAGATGCTTCCTTCTGACTCTTTGAACAGTAGATTTTAAGCACAAAAATACAGAACAATACATGTGTAGTAGTTTTCTGTAAAGCTTGAACTCTCTGTATTGTGGTGGCATGCTCTACGACCACGTGTCACAGTTTGACTTCCATCTCTAAGACAGGAACTACTAATGTATTACGTATATCAGAACATTTGGATTACGTAATTCAGTTTTGAATTGGATTATTACTCAAAACTAATTCAGTTGTCTTATGGATTTTTGCTGTCTGGTCCACATTCCTTGGTGATGCTAACTAAGACGACAATATGTCTTTGACTCCATTTTGGATTCCTAAGTTTGGAGCATGCTAGTTTGTCTTTCTTCTGTAGATACGAATTGAAAGACTCGGACACAATATTCTCAGTTTCTATGTTAAATAGTCTATGCTGGATTGTTCAGGCTATATTAGCCAAGCCTTAAACACTTGCTAGTGTCACTTATGCTTCCTGAAGACCTTCACTAGCCCTCCATTGAGATTTAGCAGAAACATTTCGCTTGTTACCGTGCAATTTTGTGTAATCACCGCCTATATGTTTTCCTAGTAACTGGCGGTTTGTTAAAGTTGCTTTCGCAAACTATTCTCTCTCACATCTGTCATCACTGTTTGATAATTTTTCCTCTTTTAGGACTAGTGTCCGATTCACTTTTTACATGCAGTTGAATAGTGACTCCTTTCAGTATAAAATTTGGAACTTACTCCTAATATCAGGTTGTACGGGGCATAACCCTCACCTTGAGAAACATGAAATATCGAGAAGATTTCTTTTTACAAAACTTGTTGAGAAGTCTTTGCTTCCACATTCGTCATGTGAACTTCCTCTTAATTTTTTACTTTATATTTTGTAGCAACATTCCCTCTGGACCTCGTGAGGCGGCGGATGCAGATGGAAGGAGCATGCGGGCGGCCCCGTGTGTACACCACTGGTCTTTTCGGTACGGTTGGGTATATTATCAGGACTGAAGGCATTTGCGGATTGTACAGAGGGATTTTGCCCGAATACTACAAGGTGGTGCCAAGCATTGGTATAGTCTTCATGACATATGAGAAAATGAAGCAGATTTTATCAGACATTCCCGCCAATGGCTAGTTCTTTCGCGCCTTTGAAGATCATTTTTGGTGCTTCAATTGCTGGGATAGATTTTAACAAGTTAGTTGAAGGATAAACTTACTATATTCGTTTTCGGCTATGGCATGGTGGTTGGTCTTTGTGACTGCTGCTGTGAGAACCATTTTTCCCATGCATATATATCGTACAAGAGGAAGAACACAATGTGACTCGCATCACGAGTGTACTGTAAACATTGCTCATCTGACACTCGTTCTAAAATGAGTCGTCAAAGCACGTCTGTCTCATTGATATACAAGAAGGCATTTGCCAGGGCCCAGAAGTATTGATGAATTCTCTCTCTCTCTCTCTCTCTCTCTCTGTGTGATGTGTTCATCTTTTCTAGTAGCACAACAAAACGTCATGTATATTTTCTCTGTGGGAGTAAGAGGTAGCAGTTGTTTCAGGCTATGGACAATGCGCACAGCAAGATGTGTTGTGCACAAAAACGTCATTTTAGCGCACAAAAAACCGTGTGAATGCTGTCAGGCTGTTTTGAGGGATTTTTTGACGTTTTGGCGCACAACACATCTTACTGTGTGTAAATGCACAACAATGTCTCCAAGTCCGACAAATTGACGCTCTGAAATTTAGTGTGGTGGTGTTCTTGTTAGTGTGATATGTTAGTGTGAACCTATGATGCTGGATTGTTTGTGTTCGTTTGCTTGTTTTGGAAAAAAATTTCAAATATTTTTATTTTTTTTCTAAATAATTTTATCTCTTTATGAAAGAAGAGAGATATAGAGACACCTCGAAAATATTAAAAAAATTTAACTCTCAAATTTTTTCTGAAACACTTATACCAAATAATATTTCAGAGATTTTTTCTCTAAAAATCGTTTCAAAAATATTCAACCGAACACTCTGCTCTCTCATGGAAGCCTTTTTCTGTTTGTTGTACTAAAATTTTAAATTTGTTCGGAGATAGAGATACGAAAATGTAGTACTTTTTTTGTTTAAAGAAGATTGTTGGATCTGCAAAATGAGAACTGTATTTAAAAAAAAAATTAACTTCTTTGTACAAATTAGAAGAATTCATTTATATCAAGTAAATTGTAAAAAAGGTTTATACGGTTTTTAAATTGTACTAATGTATAGTCACATTGTGGAATAAATCTTCTTGTTGATGGGTTGGAGTTGGTATAATATATGTATTTATAATCAAATAAAAAAAAAAAAATTCAGATTAGTTAAAAATTAGAAAGGCAGATCTCGGAAGTTATTATTTATTCTTCATGTGAAATTCTTATTTGGTGGTTTATTTATTGTCCATTACGGGACTATTTCTTAGATTTTTTTATTAGGTTTGATTGAATTGTTACAAAATTTCACATGATTAATATAGCTCATCCTTATAAAGTTAGTAAGGGTAAAATGCACTGACCTCCCCCGAGGTTACTAATAAATGAAGGAACCTCCTCTCTTATTTCAGAAAATGTAGTAATTTCCCTTACTTTAGAAAGTATTTGATTGTTTCCCCCTTCCCGTTAGTTTTTGATGGATGACGTTTGGTTTACCAATAAATTGACCATTTTGCCCTTATGTATATACATCCTATGTTTGATACCAGTGGGCATTGCCATTAACTCTGTGTGTGTTGTCTTCTTGTGTGCTATGTGTACACATCTTGTTAATAAAATTTTATTTTTAAATTTTGACTTCGCAGTTTATTTCGAAATATATTTTTAAGTTAATGGTGAATTTTTAGAAGTTTTTTAAAAATAAAATTCAGAGAACACGACCGAAATGGGTTTAAATGAGCAGTGTCGGTCACTTTTTTTAATGCGGAAGTGGCAAAAGTAAAAAGAAAAGCAAAAAAATATGTTCATTTTGTCACCGCCACATTAAAAAAAGTGACGAATACCGCTTATTTAAACCTTTTTCGGTTGTAGTTTATGGATTTTATTTTCAAAAAACTTCTAAAAATTCACCATTGACTTAAAACAATATTTTGAGATAAACTGCAAGGTCAAAATTTTAAAATAAAATTTTGTTAACGGAATATATGCACATAGCACACATGAGAAATTTTTCTTAAAACCCGAAACAGCAGAGTTTTGGGTCACAGGAACACAGCATCCACCCCACTCCCGAGCTGCAAACGTTGGATTCAAATGACTAAAGCTTCCATTTGGAGTAATCGTAATTTATGTTAGGATTTGGTAAAATTGTTACATCGTTAATCGTTGTAATCTTACATTTTTTCACTTTTTTTTGTTGTTTTTTTCACATGCGGATGCATGTGTGGTAGCAACATCACTAAGATAAAACGAGTCTAACGAGGGGGTTTGGGCAAAAATGTTACAATTTTCTAATATATGTCCAAGCTTAACTTATTTATAGAGAAAATCAAAATTAAATGAATTTTGATTGAGTTGATCATGAACTTATCTCATTCAGTTTGAAATATTTTGATGCGAAATAAGCTGAATTAGTGTATACTAGGCTTGCATGAGGTTAATTTTAATGAGTTTTAAAAAATATTTAAATTAAATTTATTTATGTAACATTAATTTTGAGTGAATTTTTAAAGAACGAACACAAATTTAAACTCGAGTAACTTATTAGTTTATTAATTCTAAACGAGAATCATATATTATATTTACTAATTTTTATACAAAAGAAAATGAAAAGGATGTACGCTGACATTCTTTTACTATGAAACAAATACATTCATGTTTTTGTTATGACCAATAGTATATAATAAAATATCATTGTACTAAATACTATAAAATATGAGTTTTTTTATATTTTTTTATTTAAAACTTAGTCGCCCATTATTTTGATGACAATTCAAAAAACAAAGACCTATAAATAGAATTTTATGCCTAACATTTGTTCGAATCAATGATTGTGGCTTTTCTAAAAATTATGTACCAACAAAAAAAATTTCGAGGTGGAGAGGAAAAGAGAATTTGTGTGTCTTGAAAGATGAAAGAATAATTAAGAGTCTTTTTATAAACATTAGAGGGGTATTTTAGGAATTTAAAAAATTACCTATGATGGCGTCAACGGAATTCATCCATTATCTGACAAAAGTTAGAGTCAGGAGAAAAAAATCAAATATTTTTTAAAGTAAAGGAGGTTACTACATTTTCAAAAACTAGAGGGGAAATTCCTACATTTGTCAGTAACCTCAGGGAGGTCAGTGCATTTTACCCATTTTGTAATGATGAGCTGATAGGTCAGTATTGCCAAGAATATATGTTGCCGTAGGTATGACAAAAAGCTTCATCAGCTAGTGTGCTTGCAATGAAGACGAAATAACTTAGTTTTCTCGCCTATTTTTTTACCTATAGCGTAAATTATTATTAAAATATATAATTAAAATAACATAATTTAGACAACAAAATAAATAAAATTATTTTATTTTATCTGTACTAAAAAAATTGTATTATA
>JABCMJ010049837.1:0-13230 GCA_014822125.1 Arbutus unedo | reverse complement strand
TAGGCGCTAATATTTCACAATATCACGCGCCTATCAGAGACTCAAGGTGTAGACATAAACTGACTCACAAAACTAACTACAAATGAAATATCAGGACACGTAATGGTAAAATAATTCAATTTACCAACCAATCAAGAATACTGGTCAGGACTAGGAAGTAACTCTCCCTGATCAACACATAGTTTGACATCGGGATCTATTAGAGTATTCGCATGTCTCGATCTCAACAAACTAGTCACCTTTAAAATATCCAAAACATACTTACACTGAGACAACTAATTATTCCTTTAACCGAGCCACCTCAATATCTAATCCTCTCTCTGAGTGCTTTTAAAATTTTGTTTCAAATCTGAACCAATGCTTGAAAAACAAAAATTGAAACTCCAGAACAAACAAAACGACTAATAGAGCTGATTGGATAGGATGAAAAAATTATTCCATTTATGATCAAGTTTTGTTTGTCATTTAGTTAAGAGACCTGGGACACCCCACATGCATCCACTTTCCAAATTTGTTGAAAACTTGTGGCTCTGCTGAATTCTTCATCTTATACCAATCCATAAAAAGCACTGTGGATTTGCAGAGCTTGAACATACTCAAGTGGGGAATAAAGATTTTCCATGGAAGTAGTGATGAACAAGTTCATAACAATAAAGTCCCACATAAATGGTGCACCACATGAGTCTAATTTTGAGATGAAGACTGAAACTATGCCGTTCTCATCAGTTGAGTCTGCATCCAATGATGTCATTGTGAAATCTCTTTATCTGTCAATCGATCCTTACCAATTAAACCGTATGAAGAGTTACAGTTCATCACAGAATGCTACCAGTGAGGCAGCTGGCATTATTCCTGGTGAGGTAAGGCCCTCGTCCGTCCGTTTGCTACGGTCTTCGTTTTCTGTTCTCATTTTTCAGTAGATTTTTTAGTCTTAGATCATAGTTTCTGAAAGGGTCCAGTTTCTTTGATTGCCTATCTCCACAATTAATAGTTCGGATATATAGAAAGACTCTTCCCATTTTGCTAGTCATTTAACAAAATAATCTATGGTGCACGCCCTCCTGGTCTAAAACTTTCCTTGTAGTCCCTCGTTCAAAACAAAAAGAAAAATAGATCATGCTTGCATCCAGTCCTCCGCTCATACAATGATCCCTCTTTTTGGGATTGGGTTATCGGGAAATAACATTATTACTTTAGAAACTAATAGATAACGTTGTTTGTTAAAGTATCTGTTTAAATCGACAGAAATATTAATAGATATAGTGATCTCATAAAATAGATAAAGTTATTTGTTAAGATATCTGTTAAAAACGACAGATAATAAATACTAACAGGTAACTTTATCTGATAAAATCATTGCTTTTATATCTAACGAACAGATAACGTTATCGCTTGTTTTACTAGAAAAGTATTTTTGGAACTTATACGCCAAAAGGACTTCTGCCCGTAATTTAGTTTGAGATGAAATTAATGCGTTAAAACTCCATTCAAATGGACTTTTAACCGAGTCTCCCTAAGGAGTAAGGGAGCAATTGTTGAAGAAAATTCCTAAAAAGAAAGATGCCTGAAAATTCTTGATTAGTCTGTTAAAAAATGTGACAAAAGAAGAGCTAATCTATTAATATCCATTTCTAGAAGAAGGGTGGAAAAGAGAAGGACAATGGTCTACTATTAATACGTACAAAATGCTCTTCAAATTAACACTTTCACGGCGTCAAGATCATTTTTGAATTGAAAATCTCTTATTTCTATAGTGAATACCTATGTCGTAGTCCAGACCAACCTATACAAATAATCAATCGGAATAAAATTTAATAATTATAAATCAATCAACGCTTTATCACGCGTATTTTTTCAGAGCTACCCAATTGGGGTGCTAGGAGATTACTCCCAACCAAAAGGCTGAAATTTTAGGATTTGACTCATTTTGGATTAGTGCAAATTTTGATTTGGGTTCAACTAATCCATTTGTCAACATTGCATCTCCAAAAGTATTGAATATCATAGAATTAACCAACACTCAGAGTAATGGAATAACAAATATTCCAATTACCACTCTAGCAATGACATATTTCTAATACTCAATGAGCAATGTACATCTTGATTATAGATACTATAGGGCCAATTTAAATTTAGTTCACCAATTTTGAACCAACATTATGCCATACAAGGTACGCGTTTTAATGCCCAACACGTTTGGTAAACTGTCAAACAATCGACATCGTAACTAACGATGTTTTATTTATTTTACATAACACTATTATTTGTCCAAACAATCATTGTGGTAAGGGACGGATCTAAAATTTATATACGTCAGGGTCAAGTATTTATAACACGTATAATTTTATGGGACAGACACCAGCTCTGGGGCAATGCATAATATTTTGTAGAACAAGTTTATCAAAATATCCAAAAAAAAATATACCTACTCTAGAGGGATTTTCCAACCCAGTGGTGTCAGCTTGCCATTACATAGGTCCGCTCCTGATTGTGGCAAGTAGGCCAAGTACTTCTAAATAGAAAAAGAGCTTACATGATATTAATAGTTCAAGTCCCCAATACGTCAAGGCCATTATAGTTTCAACTTGAAAAAGAGAAGGCAGCAGCAGCAAACACATGAAGTTTCTCTTTCTTCTTATTCTTTTAGAAGGATTCGATACGGATATCACATGCCAGATTATTTATTTATTTACTTATATGCTTAATAGTTTCTTGAGTTTGGTTGATTCGGGGATAATTTAATTTTAACATGACACTTTGTCTATGTGAAATTTTTCAACAATCTAAAGCTATTATTTGTTCGTACTTAATTTGCAGTTAAAATGAATTGTGAAATTTCTGTTGTCGTGCCATAAGTGTGGCATTTTTAAACACAAAATCCTCAACAGTCAATGGCAAATTCAACATAGATTGTTCCTTGTATATGTACTCTTAATCAAATTAAGTAAGTGTTTTGTCTAACCCTTGGTCTTGGTTGAAGCCATTTGGAGCAATCAGAGTGTATGTGTTCCTAGCATTGCTCATTTTTTGAATGGTCGAGATTGATCTCTGCAGTTATCATTTCTAAGTTCTTTTCGAAAACAACCCACTTTTCTGAAAACAAAGAAATTCTCACAAAAATGAAAAACTACGTAAAACGGATTGACTTTCTACTTATCCTGCATTGCTGCATATTGATTTTGTGTGGACAGGCTATTCAGGCCTTCGGTGTGGGGACAGTTGCGGCTTCTGGACACCCTGATTTTGAAAAGGATGATTTGGTTGCTGGATATCTCAGCTGGGGAGAGTACACCATTGTGAAAGGGGCTAACAACTTAAAGAAGCTGGACCCAATGGGCTTTCCACTCTCCTATCATGTTGGAATACTTGGTGAGTTTCCCCCTCCTCCTCGGCTCTTAAATTTTGATCATTTTACGTGCACTCTCATTCAAATAATCCTGTTGAAGCTGTAACGATCATGCGTCTATAATATACCAATCGCATTGACACAAAATAGGAGCCTCTTGAACACATAAATGGTTGGAAATTCACATTCTTATCATCATCGGGAAAAGGAAATCATCTGTGGAGACATTCACAAGCTGCTCTTCCGTAGTTTTCATTTGTGGAACAGCATATGCACAATCGTTTGAGTCTCAAGTTTTGAGTCTTCTCACCTCCATGTCCCAATCTACCAGTGAAAGACGAATTTCTCTTCTTTTGTGTGTGTGTTTTCGTTGAGCACGTCGTCTTCATGGTGTCATGAATCTTTTATAGGGTTGCCTACTTATTTTTAAGTAGAAAATCAATTTGTTGAAATGGTCCTTGATCTTCTTTTAATATATATAAAGGTAAAATTTGAAGCCGTAGCTTCCTCTAACCACATCGAGCTCCCTCAAGCCTCCAATTGTACCAATGTCCATATTCCTTTCTACGGAAAAGGTAATGGTTTTCCTATGTAGAGCTTTCTTTCGTTGTTACAACAGATTGAGAGCAGTATCCGCTTCCTTGTTTTTGGGAAGTTGGATGGCGTGCTGCTCTAAGAACTAAGACAATTGTAAGATATTGCATGGGATTTAGACGGTAGGTGTACCCGAGCACTCCTCTCTGCAGTCACATCTGATGGAATTGGTTCATATAGAGATTGTTTCTGCTAAGTACCTTTGTATAACTAAAGTGTTTGTTTGTTTCTTTTTCCTGCAGCATTCAGTGGGCTAACAGCATATACTGGGTTTTTTGAAGTATGTAAACCAAAAAGGGGGGAGAAAGTGTTTGTATCTGCAGCTTCTGGATCTGTTGGAAACTTAGTTGGACAATATGCAAAATTGTTCGGATGCTACGTTGTTGGCTGCGCAGGAAGCAATCAAAAGGTCAATTTGTGTGCTCTTTATTTCGCAAATGATTTGAGAATCAAGATCGTCTCATGCGATGATCTCTCACGTAGTTTCTTTTTTTTTCCTTTCTGATCTTAGTTTTATGACATTATTGGTGCTAGCCTCTTATGTTTTTTTGGTACTAATGGGTGGACTTGCTCTTATAGGTGGAGTTGCTAAAAAAGAAGCTTGGTTTTGATGATGCATTCAATTACAATGAAGAACCAGATCTGAAGTCAGCTCTCAAAAGGTTTGATTCTCTCTTCTTTTATCAATTATGTGGGTGATGGAAACGTATGTGGTTGAGTTCTCATTTCAAAATTAGATATTGTTCTTATGTTTTTGGACACAAATGGAATGAAAAACTTCTGGACACACTCATTGTCTTACCTTTTTTTTTTTTTAGCAGAAAAAAATTTCAAGTGTTCCTTGAAATGAGGTGTTGTTTGAAAATATTGCCTCTAATAGTAGTTTTCAAAAGGATTTCACTAACAAATTATCCGTATCAATTTGTGTTTTTCCATTTCTGAGGAAATAAAACATTGTTTGAAAACAATACAAAAATATGCGCTACAAATACAATGTGGGAGAAGTTTAATATTTGGTACTATTTATATGTTGTTTATAGGTATTTCCCTGATGGCATTGACATATATTTTGACAATGTGGGATATGAGATGCTAGAAGCAGCAATTGCCAACATGAACACATTCGGTAGGGTTGCAGCATGTGGTGCGATATCCGAATACACAGACGCTGCAAAACGAGCTGCGCCCAGCATGCTTGACGTTGTGTACAAGAGGATCACGATCCAGGGATTCTTGGTTGTTGATTACATGAACATTCATCCGGATTTCGTTTCAGCAACAACCAATCACCTTGGGAAAGAAAAAGACTACGAAAGACTCGTTTCTTTTTTGCTAGGAAAATATGACCTATTGATTCAAATCATGCAAAATTCTCATGAAATATGATATGTTTCCCTTGCCAATGTACTCTTATGCAATTGAATTCGCCAATTTGAAGAAATCCTAAAGTGTTCCAATGGATATTCAGTTTTAACATTATGTTTATACAAGTACCTGTAAATGTAACCTCTACGCATTGGCGCAATAATAGTCCCTAAGAAGCCAAGGACCTCTGTAAACAGGGTTCGACTCCCACCCACATGCTATCAATTCTTGTACTGAGTCAGTTCAAACGAGATTTTATCGTGGCTTTAATTGATCTCCCATTAATCAATATCTATTGAGCCACATACTGTATCATCAAAAAGGTACATGAGATGGTTATTATAGTTTAGTATTGCACACTTCAAAATGACAACCTATTGGTATAGTTTAGTAATGCACACCTAAAAATGACAACCTATGTTTAGTATCTCATCAGCAGATTTGTTTTGGGTTTTCAACACGGTTCTTACACTGCTATAACAGGGAGGAAGAACTTAGTGCAGTAACATTTACAAAGCTGCAGAATTATACTGCCCTCAGCATGTGTGCAAATCAAGAACAAAATTCGACGATGTTACATTTGGATATAAAAACCTTGATCAGACTTTCAGATGACGAAACAAACAACGCGTGGCAACATTAACACTATATATTTTTTTCATTATAAAAACCTACTATTACAATGGGTTTTGCACCCATCAGCCATTAGGCTAGAATACATATCATCTTTCAGAGAAACGAATCGATTACATAGACATCCCACGAAGTATACATTTCCCCTTCGTACCTTTGTCTCTCCATTCTCCTACCGGTTTGACAAATACTCCTCCATTACTAATCAAACAGTGGAGCAGTAGTCAGCCCACTGAATTCAAAAGAAAATGAGAGGCTTTCTTTCAACGCACTCATTTGCATCATCTCAGTCGTTAGATACAGTGTTTTGCATCGAAATCCTTATCAGACAACAAACCGGTGATAAGTTTATTCAGCCTTTCAGCCCCAGACCCAGGTCTCAATTCAGTTATGTTTGCAACAGTATAACGTGGAATAGTTATGTTTGTCTCTCCTTTCTGAAACCAACTACCGGGGACAAACCCGTCACCAGTCCGACCCAAAACCTCTGAATCAATCTTGTCAAGAACGGACTCATTTCTGCCGAATTTCCGAGCAAAGGGGGCGTTACTGTCTAACATCCTCTGAAAATCTTCTGAACTGAGGAAATGAGGATGCTGTTTGGGAGGAGTATCCCAGGAAATGAAGTGGAGGTCGTGGTTCACAGTGGTGTTTCGAAACTCTTCAGTGTTGCATATAACTGTGTGGAAGTATCCTTCTGGAGAAGAAAGGAAGTTAGAATAGTACATTAGGACTATTCTGGGGAGATTGTCCCAGCCCCATAAGCAGAACTCCATGAACGGGCGAGAGAGCATCATCCAAGCAGAACCTGAAGCATCAATGAAGTGTCTGTAATTAGTTTTTTTTGTTTTTTTTTCTAGTTCAGAACATACATTTCCGCTTCGTTCCAAATGCATAGGCATATTGAATCTACAGAAAGAAACAAGAACAGATTTTGGCATAATTCATGAGAAAGTTTACTTTGACATTATTGAAGCACAACAATATAGTTCACAAGAATCACAACTTGGTCAACTCCAAATGTAGTATTTTATTTGCAGTCAATCCCGCCAATCAAATGAGAGCTTTGTGTTCTTTGCAAAGAATCACAACAGTTTCTAGGTACATAAGATAAACTTTGACAACAATTTGCACTTGATGGGCATGCTGTCACATTTTTTTCCACATAGTTACCACCCCCATCCTCCATTATGTAGGCCATTGAGAAATCTGATGGAGGTCTGAGGCCTATTCTACTTACAGGGAGCATCTGCATATGGCTCATCAACTAATACTGCATATAGTAGTTTTCAAGGTGAAGATAGGTGGAAAAAAATGGCTTGGTACTCTACCGTATTTCTTGTTCAGTGTTCACTAGTTTATTTTACAAGCATGTCAGGAGTTTTGAGGCATTAAGCTACCAGCAGATTAATGGGTTGGCGTAGTGGTAGTCACTTGGCAACCAACGCTCATGAAGCCTTTGATCTGGGATTTGACTCTCACTCAAGTGCTATCAAATTCTTGTGTTGTGTCAATCCATAAGAAATAATGTCTTAACTTTAATTGGGCCCCCCACTAGTGGACCGTAGAATGGTCCCCCGGATTAGACGTTGATTTGGGATTTGACTCTCGCTTGCGTGCTACTATAATCTTGTGTTCAGTCAGTCCATAAGGAACTATGTCTTGGCTTTAATTGGGCCCCTCACCAGTAAACCTTATATTGGTCCCCCCGATTAGACGGTTCAATGGGTGAGATACCAAGTTCTCGAGGGAAAAAAAACTACCAAACCACTGAAGTAGATACTAACTTGAAAAATATTAGCGAGTTAATATCTTGGAACCGTTCATAATGTTAATTTGGTACTCTCAAGTCTACTAGTAATGGAATATCAACAGCACTCATATATGATCCAATAAAAGGTAGATGTTTCTTGAACCTATTCTTCAGTCCTATTTTTTCAGACATGAAATCCATTTCCAGACTACTCACAGGTGCTATCTGTAAAAAGAAAAAAAGAAAAAAAAAAGAACGCCATCATGGCAATAAATAAATTGGTGGGCTCCACATGCCTCGCCTGCGTTTGGTGGCAGTTAGTATTTACAGTTTCCAAATGACTGGAATGACTTCAATCATTTAAAGGATCATGCCTGATACCTTCATATATACATATATCCATGTTTGCTAATATGATATATAATGGTAAATAGACCTCAAATTACATTCAATAACTGGCATGCAGATAGCAGAAGCAATGAAATGAGTTGGGTGACTCGCAAGCGATAAGGTTCAAAGAAATAGGTGTTTTGAAACTGTACCCTTCTGGACATAACTCTTAGCTATAAATATTATTATGAAGACAAAATATGTTATTTTCCCTATTCACATGCACCCTTAAGATTAGCTAAAATATATATGCATACCCATACACACACCCAAACAAACACACACACAATCATATACACCAATATACAAGAAAATCAGCTGAGTCAAAGTAGAAAACAGTTGATTAAGGAAGGTAGCTCATTCCCTCTTGGTATTCAATATGAAAGTATGCCCCACTAAAAGTTGGGAGCTCTGGGTTCCATCGATATTTTACATTACAAAACCCAGATAGTCGTTTGACACAGTTCAGCTGTTTTCACAAGTAGCTTTGATGAAGAACAATGTGAAGAGATGCAAACTAGACTTCTAGATGACTTGTCGCAAAACAACTAATATGGGATCTCTAAAGCCAGATTTCTTAACAAGAGCATATTGTATCCAGGCTCAAATGCTCGTCCTTGCAAAAAAAATAAGGCAGATGATAGGCTGAAGGAATTTCAACTAAGGCTCTGTAGCCTGTTAAAGTAGGTAGAAAGCAGTCCCAACTCTCAGGTGCCATTGATGGGGTAATCTCATATGCTTGGGGTACACATAAAACCATGCATGTGAACTGAATAAAAGCTAGACCCGTAAATATTCCAATTTATGACCAAGAGAGTTCCTCACAAGATTTTATACTTGAATTATACAAAAATTGGCGCTACACTTCCCTGGAATGCAGATTGGTATAATCTCGTACCAATTTACTACGGACTAGTTTTTTACCAGATGTCCTAACCGACTGTCATTCCATTTCCATTTGTTACAATAGGCATTCAACTGCCCTAATTACGAGTAAAAGATGATCTTCAAAAAGAGCATTTACGCATTTATTCAAAATGAAGACCACATATAGAATGTGACTGATTAATAAGACATAAAATTCAAACAAAAACAGAAGTTAAGGAATCGCTTACCTGTGAAAAGCTTATATGCCGTTGGGACACTTCTTTTTTCTGATACCCAAAATACATCTGATTTCTGCAGGCTATACAAACCTGGATCTATGATAACAGGCTTGGCTCTCTGAGATCTAGCAATAAAATGAACTAATGTAAGCAAATATGCAGTTTTCTACCCAAAAGTCAAAAAAAAAACTGTAGTTATTTCAATCAAGAGAAGGAGATGAGCAACATACTCCTTCCAACCAATGTCGCTTGTATGCTCGATGAAGTTAAGGTGTCTCGGGATAGTTGACAAGGTATGAAGCATATCTGTCAAGCAAATTGTAAAGGATAAGGGGAAACCATCAGAAAATAAAACTGCATCCTTTCCCAATTTAAGCAAAATGAACAATGAAAAGAACAAAAATTTGGTCAGGGAACTAGACACGACTCAGGCTTAGAATTTAGTACATCCGTTGAGGCTCGTGTTCAAAGGTATTTCAAACAGAAAGAATCGATTGGAAAGCAAGTTTTGTCCCTCTTATACGTCACCGCCAAGTTGGGTGCTTGTAATTTGCACCGAATTTGGAAGAACCTATTTGAGGAAACAAACAAAGAGATCATACACTCCTAATACGAGAGATATAGCCGATCAAAAGCAGATACTGCTTGAAAGATGGGAACCTTGTTAAAATGGTCACAAGTCAAATAAATGAAGCTTTAATACACATTAGATTAATTTCCATGTAAACAAGCACAGACATAAATAATAGATTTAGGCCCATCAATTGAAATCCTCGAAGCAAAAAATTCAATTCAGTCCACAAGAAGGAAGAATCAATAAACCTTCCCAAAATCAATCAACTACATAAAGCAAATGAAAGCACATACTACTATCCTGTGTTCAACAGGTCGGATATACGATGAGCAGATATAAACTTCCACTGGATGAACTATCCACCACAGAGTTAACGTGAGGGGATTACTAACAACACATTGCATATCCTATGTTTTTGAGGTCTTGGTCACCCAATGGGAGTATAATCCCACAACCAGTGGTTGCATTCAAATGCTGGAAAGCATAATTTAACCCCCTGTCTAGCCGGCCAATCAAACACCCATGACTTAAATCACAAACCCAACTAGTGCTAACCTACTGGTCAATGCTAAAACCCAATGTAATAGGGGTATGGTGCGTTATAGGTACACAAATAATTTTAATCTTTAAAAATAAAGTATGGGTACGGCCAGGGTATGTTTTTCAGTTCATTGGTATGTATGTTACCTATATCTCCACAACAAGAACAAAAGTTAGCAACAAACTGAAGAGTAGTTCATTTTGGTGTAGTTATGGTCAAATTTTTTGCATTTATCTATCCTCTTAGGCACAATTTGATCTCCTCTCAAAAAGTTCAAACAAATGTGCCTTAACCATGTGCCAGAACCCGTCCCTTCCACGTGTTGTACTTACACTTTCTGTACTCAATTGTTTTCTATGGGTACTTCATGGTACTTCGTGGAGAAACTTCGACCCCTTTCATTTAGTGCCCACATGTGCAGAATGAAGAAGCATAGGCACATTCTTTTTCAAATAAGCAATTATAGTAAGAACAAAAGGAAATTGAGGATTGAGGATTGAAATTAATTGTTAATATCAAGAATCTAGTAAATAACAAATAAAAAAAAAGGCATAACCGAGCCGTATTCACTGACGTACCCATCACATAACCACGGCGTCACGATGCCATACCTGGATGGCAGAACATCCTCGGTATGTGTTTGGCATATGTAAACATTTTACAGTACTGGAGTCTTACCCATACGGTACTAATACCTGATATTGGACACCAACAGCTTTGGAGTGCCCGCCCTTCATAGCTAAAACGAGGGTGGGTTTTTCAAAGCAAATTCGCAATGCGAGGCGTTTTCATCCCTCGTGAGGTCATAGGCCTCGAGTGGATGAGTTGTAAGCAGTAAGAATTTTAATTTCAATTTTAACTAATGTACAAAATCAATTCAAAATTAGGGAGGGAGGGAGGGAGGGAGGGGCTGGGGGAGAGAGTGATAACAATTCTAGATGAAGTAATAAATTTCCTCTAAACCTAGAAGGAAATAGGTTAATATAAGTGTTTGCCAATCTGTATAAATACGTACTTTCTCACTTCAGGGAAGATCCACGTTGTTCTGAAAAAGCATACGCAGATACCCTCCACGGGAAATGCGTAAAACTGCGCAAAAGGATTACCTTTAGGTCTTAGGGAGACACAAATCCGAAGGAGCCTAGCCTTGATGATGTGAGTCTCAACTTTACCTTTGAAAACATTGGCTAAAACTACCCATATACTCAAACACAATTGAATGAAAAGAAAATGGGAATTGACAGGATCAAAATCATACCATCTTGGGTTAGCAAAGGGTAATCAGAAGCACTCAAATTGATGAACCAATCCCACTCCCCACCTTCCTTCATCAGAATCGCCGCCGCGTGGAGAGTATTGCTAACCATAGTTGGCCCTCTATATGTGACCAAATTCGATTTCACCACCACTCTCACATTCCCAACTATTCCAAACAATTCCTCATTATTTACAAAGCTAACCAATTCCAACCTCTCCTCTAAAGACGCCTCAAGGTCTAAATGCACAACATACTGATTCAACGGATGGTAAAGGGCTTTCAGTGTCCTTTTCAAGCTCTCACCATCCCCTTTAGACCCAGAAATTAGGTAAGCCAATCTTGGAATTGGATTCGTTAGTGTTGGGGATATTTTAAGCTTTGATTCAACAAATAAAGGGGCTTGTTGGGTTTTGATGGGTATTTGGCGAAATGGGTTGGAGGAGGCAAAGAAAGAGAGGACGATTAGAACGATGGATGTGAGGAGACAGAAAACTAGGGGAACAAACCATTTCCCCTTCTGGGCCTTATGAGTACAATCCATTCCTGCTGTCCAAGTGAGAGATACTCAGAGAAAGAATACCAAGAACTGCTACTGCTCTATGAGATAGAGAAAGAAAGAGGGTTCAAGAAAACGGCGGCGCAGAGGCGTTTCATTGTGCTGTTGTGCACCGCCGGAAGTCACGGAATCTATAAACAGCTCTGCACGTATATCTAATGTACCTACCGGTGATTATTATGCTGTTAATGAGTGGGTCAGACAGTGCGGTGGACTTGATTTTAAAAAAAAAAAAGGAAAAAGGAACAAAAAGACTGTGTGTTGGACTAATCAACGAAAACAAAGGTCGTGTTAAAGAATGTGGTTCATTTAGTTTTATTTCGACATTCCCACTGTGTGGCCCCACTTGGACCCTGGAAGAACAATTTTGAATGATTATTTTTTTCTCAAAAACAAAACGCGTGAATGGGATTCTCCTCTTCATCTTAAACGAGATACGATAAATATAAATATAAGGATGAATTACAATTACTTTTTTTGAAGTTTACAAAGAGTACAATATTCTCTATAAGATTTTTAAAATTATTATAATTTTTTTTATTTTTTAAACTATTATGCAATTATCCTCTTTATTATTAAAATTAGTGAAACGTCATAAGTTATGCTATTGAAATTTCAAATTCGAGATTTTTTTATAAAATAAACTATAATATAATTTTTATTACGTTCGAAATAACCTATGATGATTTTTTTATATTTTTGTAAAGTTGAAATTCAAGCAGAGTTTTAAAATCTGTCCAAATTTTAACTTTAAAAAATTAAAAAAATTAACACAGACTGTTTTAGACGTGATAAGAATTACATTACAGTTTATTTTGTCAACAAAATTCTTAAACTTGAAGTTTTAATAGCATATTTAATGACGTTTGACAGATTTTTACTGTAAGAGAGGCAAATAAATAATAGTTTAAAGAAAAAGAGAGATCGAAATAATTTCAAATACCTCAAGAAGGATATTATATTTATCATAAACCTCAAAGGAGTTCATTGTAATTCACCCTAAATATAATAAAAAATAAGATATAAGTTTGATTTGGGTTGATTCATTGACCTATTTTTAAGCCCCTTCGGCAATCCATTAGGGTTATTTTATTTGGGAATAAGTCAGGATTTT
>JABCMJ010049834.1:0-13821 GCA_014822125.1 Arbutus unedo | reverse complement strand
ATCAAGGAACTTGAAGACTAGTTGGTAATTTAAATAAAAACTCCTCCAAATTTTATCCCAACTTGATTCCAAACCGACCGAATACCCCATTTATCAAAAAATAAAAAATGACAGGGTGCCTATACTGCATCAAAATCACTACAAAATAATTATAGCAGTTCCTGGTGGAACCCTAGATATCACTATTAAGATTAAAAAAAAAAACTCATTTTCATAGAGTTAATCAATCACTTGAACCAAAAATCAGGTTAGGATTCAATAATAGCTTTTCTAACTATGATCAAAGCCACCGAAATAAAATCCGACAAAAAGAAGTCACGCATACTACATATTTATAAGGGAAAAAACCCGAAAACTTCACAAAATAATATGTAATATCTGGATCGAATACTCTTCGGAACCACACCACCTTTGATTTCTTGGATAATTTTTGAATCTACAAAGCAATTCTGTCGTAACCATCACACAGGCTAGACGACGGTGGCGATCCCAGTGAAGTATTCCCAGAAACAAGAAACAAAACGAAAGAGAAGACAAGAGTGCACTAAATTGATGTTTATACAGGAGGGGAAAAATGACATGAAGAACATACGAGCATTAATCATTCTCGCGTAAAATAAATGAGTCCATGGACACATACAGAAACAGAAGGAAAAAGAAGTAGGATGTCCATAACCATAAGAAACAATAAAACAGTCAAAACCCGAATGTTAGTGTTTCTGCAAATTTAATGACTCCAATATGCCAGATCACGTTTAAATTTTCGCCTAACTTAGCCGACTCGCTACCAAGCAATTTCTCGAATGCATTTCTGCTAAGGACTTGAAAAAAGATCAGATTACTTACGGCTTAACAAATGGCTCATTGCGACAGGATTTGTCTTGACTACGGGACCTGATCATAAGATATAAGAACGATAAAAACCAATTCTTATAGATAACACAAGATCTAAATGGAAATAAATAAGAAGGGGATTATTTAAACCCTAGAAGCCAAGCAAATTGTACCGTAAGAAAGCAGTGCGTGCACATGTAAATTGTTTTTCTATTATTCATCCATAGAGTTACATGCTAAAATTAAGCTTCCCCTACCGTATTGAGATTCCACAAGCAAATGCTTTGGAATTCTCGGAAACAACAAAGCGTGACATATTTGCAGCCAGTTCTCTGGGAATGCGAAGAGAATCAATTCTAAAGGACTACTAAAATGGAAGAAGACTATGTATTGACTGAAAATATAAACTTTACGTTGATCTAATGGACACAGATACGAAACACGAATACGGGCATGTGGATACACTATATTTCTCAGAAAGTAGAACATAAACACATGAGAATATGTTATATTGTTACGTATCAAAATAGATAGCTATGTATCTATCAGCAGAAGTTTACATCCCACATTA
Source organism: Arbutus unedo (assembly GCA_014822125.1). Lineage (NCBI taxonomy): Eukaryota > Viridiplantae > Streptophyta > Magnoliopsida > Ericales > Ericaceae > Arbutus > Arbutus unedo. The sequence continues at coordinate 12,416 of JABCMJ010049834.1, read as the reverse complement.
TACTAGATAATGTACAAGAAATTACAAATAATCTTGATGGACATGAGACTCAAGAAATAGTTAAAAAGAAGGGCATGAAACGGCTAGAAAATGCCAATTCGTTCTCCTAATATTTCTTTAATGTACCTTTCTTATTTCTCTATCAATTTTTTTTTATAGCCGAGGTATCCGGCCGGAAGGGGGTCTGAAATTGATCCAAAGAGAATCCTGCCTATACCATTGACCCATGCAAGAGTCATATTGCTCCCTTGTAGAAAAATCCTTTGTTCCCCTTGGCCCAGCCTTACTTATGTCAACATTGATCCCTTGCTCAAAGTGCATTGAAAATCTTTTCTCAAACCAAACCGCCTAGGGCAACAATCCGGCCGGTGTTACGCAAGTTTTTCAAAGAAAACAAGCGGTACTCGGGACATACAAACAGCAGTTTGTTCCTTCTAGGGCAGGAGAACAAGTTCTACCAACCTTGTGAACGGCTCCCATACGATATCGTCCTCTACAATAGCATTAAGAATTGTCGACCACTCCTTATAATGATTGTCTAGTGTGTATTTCTTTCAGAACATTGGCCCAAGACGAAGTCAACGGAAAGCCCTTAACATTCTTAGCAAAATCCTAGAAGGACTAAATTTTTGCAAGAGAAAAGGGAGACGCTCAAGGAAAAAAACCATCATTACAAAATAAAACTCTACTCCATCATATCTTCTACTCACTTTCAGCTTCTTGAAAGAATGAAGCACCTAAATCAAAACTGTTACACCCCAACCATAGCTCAATCATATGTTTGATCGCAAAAAACAAATACGCACAAGATACTTCAATTGTTCATCAGTCATTACCTCGAAAGTTGTTTTCAGTGAATCCAACTTAACCACTGTTGGGCTATTACCAGGAAATCGTGACTGCCCACCTCCCTTGTGGCCTCATCACTTCCAGGCACGGGCTTCCCATCTGTCGGAACATGATTTTCTGTTCCAAGAGAGTTGATTAGCTTTCTGTTGGAGCTGTATGATTCAAAAAACCATGTTTTTAATGTTGATGGCCAACATATTTGCCTCGGCCTAGAGGATGTATTTTACATTATAGGGCTTCCAACAGATGGAAAGCTCATGACTAGAAGTGACGAGGCAACAAATGAGGTTTGTGTGAAGTTTCTTGAATAGTCACCAGTTTCCGATTGTCGCTCAGCAATCGTTAAGTTGGATTGGCTAAAAATAGCTTTGCAGGTAGTTCTTGATGTTGTGACTGAGTAACTCAAGTATCGTGTGCATGCGTATGTCCTCTTTGCAATCGGGCGTATGATTGAGCCTACCCCATTTGGGGCTTGTGTCTCTCTCATGTATCTTCCTCTACTGGAAAACATAGATGAAATTAAGAGCTATGCCTGGGGTGTAACAGTTTTGACTCAGTTGCTCCACTCTTTCAAAAAGCTGAAAGTGAGCAAAAGATATGATGGAGTAGATTCTATTTTGTGTTGATGGTTTTTGCCCTAAAGGGTCTCCCTCATTTCTTACAAAAGTTTGGTCTTTCTAAAGATTTTGCCAAGGATGTTAAGGACTTTCCGTTGGCTCCATCTTGGGCCAATGTTATAAAGGAACACACAGTAGACAATCGCCACAAGGAGTGGTTAACAGTTCTTAACGCTATTGTGGAGCATGATATCGTATGGGAGCCATTCAAAAGTTTGGTAGAACTTGTCTCCCTGCATTGAAAGAAACAAAAAATTGTTGTTTGTATGTCCCGAGTACCACTTGTTCTCTTTGAAAAACTTGCATACTACCGGCCAGATCGCTGCCCTAGGTAGTTTGGTTTGGGGAAAGATTTTCAATGCAGTACTTTGAGCGAGGGAAACGTTGACATAAGCAAGCAAATAAGTAAGAATGGGCCAAGGGGAACAAAGAATTTTTCTGAGGGAGCCGTATAACTCTTGCATTGATTAATGGAATAAGCGGGACTCCATTCGGATTAATTTTAGACCCCCTTCCGAGCCTAATATGCCCAGCTCATGACTGTCTCTACCAATTTTGACAGTGATGTAAAAATTCAAAATTTTGATAATGCATTAACACATTTTGATAATGCATTTTAAAGAAGTGTCAATTACATGCCCAAGCAATTAATAGACACATAAGAAGTGTGAGACGTTGAAAAAAACGTTCCCGCATGTGTCCAAATTAATATTTTTATTTCTTATTTACAAACACGGAAAGAAAAACATTAGATACGTGTACGACGCATGTTGGACACGAGCATCTACCTTTCTTGAAGAGTATGTGCTTCTTAGACATTGATAGCTAAACTTTCACTCCGTATTTGAGGGTAATAGCTATTTTTTTTGAACGGCGAAAAAGATTAATATAAAACAAAGAAGCATTACAAAGATTAAAAGGAAACCCGGCACAAAGGCATTACTGCGCCCGAGAGAATCCCAACTAGGATGGCCCCCACTCGGACGACAAACACACACCCACCGACCAGGAGACCAAGAAGGAGGTTGGCAAGGAGCCAACCAAGAAAAAAGAAAAGAAGCAAAAAGAAACAAAAGGACCAAATAAAATCCTAAGAGCAACTACCAAAAAATCACCCTTCTAAAACAGAAATCCATAAAGCTGATGTAATAGCTTTGTATTGTATTGGCTGTAACATGACGGGATTTTAGATACTATTATTCACTTATATCTCGGTCAATACTGTCTAAAATCAATCGTTATATAACAATTTTACTGATGTCGTTACGTATTCCACATTTGGATTTTTGAAACCTAATCGACACAGTTATCTTTCGAGTCAAATTCAACCCGAGAAGATAAAGATATGTACTTAAAATGGCACCAATTAATGTAGTTAGGTAAATGGTGGACTCATACCATTCTCAACCATTAATGCCATTAATGTGGAGCAATTTATCCACTGTATCTGGATATGACCATGATCTGAAACTATTAAATATTAAATTGGACATAAATGAATGGCTCCTTGTATGGATATCCAACTACAACCCTAGACTACAACCAATTTAAGGAACTATCCCAAGAACCACAATGATGACATGGCATGCACCGCAAAGCCCCAAGTCTTGAACCAAGAAAAACTATTGGATGCACTTGGAGTATCGCAACTTGATGCTCAAATATTTTTCATAGTCCCACATTTTTTAAAGATTACTCAACAATCCTATTGCGAATTGCGCCTCACAACCGGACCCTTTTGGGAGTGCAATTTTGTTCACCCTCTTTTAGAGAGGATGAACATTATACTCACTTTCATTGGTTGAAATGGTGTAGGCCCCGCTTCTGCAATACACTTTTTGGGAAAAATGTGAACATTCCAAGAGAGTCCAGGTAATGTTCATACTTCATCCTCTTTAAAAATGGTGAACAAAATTCATTTCCCCTTTTGGCCACCAAAACGATGCTGAAATGGTTGGGCAGTTTTCTGACAACATTTTAGGCACAATTTTAACTAGCATCACACTTTGAATGGCTTCAAGTTCATTCATCTCCGAAATAGCATCTTTAAGAAAGAAATTAAGATTACCTGAAAATGAAGGTTTCGAGTAAGAAGCTTATCATGTAAGAGCTCTTCTGATCAATCTCTACTAAGTGAATGGCTTTAAGTTCATTCATCTCGTTTCTTTCTTTTTTTCCAAGACAAGATTTCGTTGTTCAGACTAAGTTATACGCACAGATTCATCCAATTTCTTAACTACTACTTTCTCACCAATCGCCTGCAACACTGCAAACTAAAAATTCCCATGACCTAGTAATTAACGAAATATTGTGCTTGAAATTTAATAAAAACAAACGAATTTTACGAAGATAAACAGCAAGATGGATTTAGCTAAATGCACAATATTGCACAAATGTGTACAAAATACTACAAATAGATCAAACTGTTCTCTACCTTAGCCTAATTTGTACCTACGGTTACATTCAGAATATAACAAGAACTCATATCATTCCCCCTCTCTCTCTCCTCCTCCCACTCTCTCTCTCTCTCTCTCTAGATTCTCAGAAAGCAGGAGGTGTAGACCAAAGCATATCATGAGGCATCTGACCCAGTTACGTATTCCATACCTCGAAAGAAATGTGCTTAAAATGGCAGCCATTAATGGAGTTAGGTAGCTGGTGGACTTATACCACTCTCTACCATTAATGTTGAAGAACAGTTCTTCTTGTGTCTGTGTCTGTACATGACGATGATCTGAAATTTTCATATAATAAATTGGACATAAATGAATGGCTATCCAACTCGAACCCTAGACTACAACCCATTTAAGGAACTATCCTAAGGACCACAATGATAACATGGGAGGTTGAGAGTAGGTTAAGTTTCTAGTGAGTAGAGAGTCCATGATTACTCTTCAAACCTCTCTTTATACAGTGTTTTTCCCATTGTAATGATTTCATATTTTTATCTTTATGATAAATGAAATTTTCTTTGCCCATAAAAAAAAAAACCACAATGATAACATGGCATGCACTCCAAAGCCCCAAGTCATGAACCAAGAAAAACTATTGGGATGCTCTTGGAGCACCACAAAATGATGCTCAAATAATTTTTACAGCCCCACATTTTTTTAAGTTTCCTCGTGGATGAACCTGTTGTACATTACGCATTAAAATGGTACTGTTTTCGCCACCAAAATAACGCCGAAATGGTTGGAGAGTTTTCAGTCAACAGTTAATGCTTATCATAGACAATTTGAGTTCATAGTTTTTGGGTATGATTCTCATCTTTGAAATGTTTAAAAGTTTGGTAAGAAATTTCAGCACTATGATCATGAAGAGAAGACTTAATCCAAGTCTTATCATAAGTACTTATGGCATCACTAAACTACTGAATCTAACTTTGGGTTCATGAACCAAATTTCACTGTTCTATGTCGGATTTCCGAGCTAAAAATTTCACGAATTTTATTCCTATAGGATTTTATACCCCTTGTGAATATCAAATTACAAACTCTATTCAAAATATATATGCAACTTATATAATATCATCAGAATTGAATGGATGGTTGGTTGAAGAGATTTGGAAGCTAAAATGACATCGTTAAGACATGCTGGACACCCTACTACTCAACAGATCTCCCGTGTCTGTTGAGGAGCTACTATAGCAAGCCACACCAAATCCGAGTCTTTCAAGCATGCAATTATCAGAAACTATTTCCATATGGATAAGGGCATGAGAAAAATAGCATCTTTAAAATAGGAATATAACGAGAAAATTAAGGTTTCGAGTAAGAAGCTTACCATTTAAGAGCTTTTCTCAATCTCGCCTAAGTGAATGGCTTCGAGTTCATTCATCTCCGTTTCTTTCTTCTTTTAACAAATTTCGGTGTTCAGACGAGGTTACGAGAGCACCGCAACGAATTCATACATTGCTCGACTGCTACTTTTCACCTCAATTGCCTGCAACACTGCAAACTAAAAATTCCCACGACCTAGCAATTAACGAAAGATTGTGCATGAAACTTAATAAAAACAAACGAATTTTAAGAAGATAAACAACAAGATATATGGATCTAGCTTAATCCACAATATTGCACAAAATACTACAAATAGGTGAAACAGTTCTCTATCTTAGCCTAATTAGTACCTACGGTAACATTCTGAATATGAAACAAATCTCATATTATCCCTCTCTCTCTCCTCCCTCTCTCTCTAGATATGGTGTTAGAAACCTGGAGGTGGACGGGGAGGAGTAGACCAAAGCAATTCATGAGGCATCTGACCATTTGAATGCAGATTAGGAGTTAGATTATATTCACCCAAACCATGAGATTGAGAAGCTGAACCGGTAACTGTAATTCCCGTATTTACCCCTGACGTTTGCTGCAATTGCATTAACCCTTCTCCGGCCGCCGCCGCCGGCGGCGGATCCTCATCCTCCACTGGCAGCTTCTCGTAAACTGCATTTGAAAAGGCAGCTGCTACCACCATCACCGGGCCCATTGCCACCAACGGCCCCACTACAATCCCGCCCACCACTTGCCCCTGCCCGCCGGACAAATAAACTGTTAGCCCGCTAGCCCCCGGTGGCGCCGGCGAGGGAAAAAATGAACCGGACAATGATAAAATCTCGAACCGTCCGTGGAGCGTGATGACGCCACCAGTGGCGGCCGTCTGGCGGAGAGTAACGTCGGCAACAACGCCGCTGCCGCTGAGCACCACCACGCCGCAACGGCGGCACTGTGCGAAACTGCCAATGCTATCGGCCACGTCACTGCCGCTGCTGATTTCTAATACGTGGCTTCGTAGTGCGTTCGGAGTTTCCTTGGTTACGTAGATTGGAGGTTTCGGCTTGTTTTTCGATCCCGGTGGTCTGCCTCTCGGACGGCGGCCGGAACTTGACGGTTGGGAGATTTCTACTGATCCACCGGCGTAAACCTTGTCTTCCGCTTGTTCTCCACTATGTTCTTGGTTTCCTCCATTTTCAGGGCTTTGGTTGGTAGTATTAGGGTTGATGTTTAAATTAGTTCCACCAGGGACTCCGGCGGCGGCTGTGGTCACATTTTCCTCCCACCACCGGTTTGCCATTTCCGAAAAAGCAACTAAACCCTCGCTTTAGAATCAGTAAAAAAACGGAAATTTCAAAGAAATCCCTTCTTTTACAAACCTCCGGCGTTAACCTTTCTTGTTCGTGCTGCAATCAGATCTCTATGCTGAAAAAAAAAAGACTTCGGATCTTGGAAGCACCAACCCCACTTCAGTTTCCTTCATATAAGCTGCTAGCTGAAGCTAGATTCTTCTCCCTTTCTGGTTTACTACTTTTTTTGATTTGATAGCTATCCAAAAGAAACCCTCAAACCTGAGAGAGAGAGAGAGAGAGTCCAAACATAACCTATGAAGGTTTTCTTTGGTTCACATGAAACCCTAAACGAAGTCCTCAACTTCAGAATTGATAAATAAAGCCAAGATCTGAGGCAAAACTTTTGAAGAGGACAGAGATTCCAAAACCCACTTCTGGAAATCCAAGAAACATGGAGAGATCCATAGCTCAGAATCACCTAGAAATCGTGTAAATCAGCTCACACATAAGAGTCTTCAGATTCCCCCAACCCCATAGCGAGAACACAACGAGCTCAGTCCATCCGCTCGGACTCAAGAGAGAAAGATGTATACACATACCCACATGTATATATAGTTATATATGTAAGATCTGTACGTCGAACAGATTTCTGAGTCTTAGTACGGGATGGGGTTTCGTCCTGGAAATTTACTTTAATGGAAGTAGGTATACGTGACAGAGTTAGCCGTCGACGTTTGACCGGATCTAAAGGACTTTTTCTATTTTCCGGAAAGGAACCGAATGAAATCAAAGTTTGTTTCTAATAGCGATGTTTATAGGATGCTGTCTAATGCCGTATAATGGTTGCATCAATATTCCTAAATATATACTGATGTTCATAAAATTTAATAATATTTACATCTTTTTTTATTTATTTGCATTCTTTTTTCTATTATATAAATTTATTAAAATACTTTTTATATTTTGTGTTTAAATATAAGAGTATTTTAGTAATTTTATATAATAAAGACAAAAAAAAAGTACAAATAGATAAAAATGAAGTGTGAATATCAATTCCCAAAATTTATATTGATATTTATATTTATTTAATATATTTTGCGTATATTATTCATTGTTTATTAGACTAAGATTCAAAATTTATTATCAATAAATTTAAGAACACATTACTTATGTACATATTCGTGTATATATTGATATTTCTTACGGTCATGTAAAGCATCATGAACTTTTTAATTTATTATGGGAGACAAAAATAAAATTATGTCAGATGAATTAGAATGTTTCAATTGATGGTTGAAAAAATAAAATTGACAATTGAGATGGAAATTTAAAACGTTATTTTGTACTCACTCGTACCATTTTGAATTGCACTTGGTCTTGAATGCTCAGCATAGGAAAAAACTAGGGATCACGTCCTTTCAAGGATTCGCCTTCTTGGCCAATGAAATTTAACTTTTAAGGCTAGCCTACTCTTTTAAATTTGCTCAAAAAAAAACAAATTTGTTGTAACATCTATCGTCTTTTGAAAAGACCTCTTCAACGGTAATAGTGAATTCGTATAGTTTTACTAATATAATAGAATGTAAGTCTCTTCTCTTGGATGAGTCAAGTTGATTGACAAATGCGGTCACATTCACCATCACATTACAAATCTTATAGAGGGATAAAAGGGTTCTTATTTGATGTGATCGATCTAGTGCAATTAATTTGAGGACGTCACTCTCACTTTGTGGACAACGACATCACTTAATATTTTATAAATATTAAATTAGAACAATGATAAGTGCTGACTTCAAATGTAAATTTATTCAAAATTATTGGATACATATAAATCTATGTTTATTTTATTAGACTTGTAGATATTATAAGTTTATAAACATACTTATGTCATGATCAATCTAAAAATGTTTGTGCACAAATGCTTTTGTATAAAATAATTGCAAGTTCTAAGATAGTTGTCGAATGTGAGACAAAGAATTTCGTGAATTCGGTGTGTAGGATGAGACTGCATATTGTGTATTTTTTTTTTTTTTTGCCAATTTAAAACAATTTTGATGAGATGTTTAAGTGAATCAGTCCATTTTTGTATGGTGCTTACACAATGATTGGAACGAAAGAAATATTTAGGGTGTGTTTGGTTAACTGTTTTTAAAAAATATTTGTAAATTATGTTTGAGAAAAAAGTTCTCAAATATTATTTGGTTGATTTGTCAATTATTGATTATCATTGTATTATTATTTTTGTCAACGATTAATGCATTAAATAGTTACATTTAATTTTCTTTTAATCGTGTCAAACACTATTTATTTAATTTTTTTTTAATTGTGTTTTTTAAATTTTCTTTTAAAAATTTATTATTAATTTAAAAAAATATTTCGAGATTGAACGTGAATTTAAAATTTTCATTCTCTTTTTCTCTGTCTGCCCTTTTACCTGATCGTTGAAGAACCAGGTTCTCCACATTCACTGAACCAGGTTCTATACAGTCACTGCAACATCAAAGTGTTATCAGTCAAAAAGGATTGATAGCACTGACCTCCCCTGAAACTTCAGACAAAAGCAGACATCTTCTGTGAGATTAGGATAATATACGGACATCTCTTGCTTTGTAAATTATTTAACAAATATTTTTATTGTTAATTTTTTACTAACACTATTAATTTTAATTGATAAAAGAACAAAATAATTCTCTACAATTTTTATTTTATTTAATATATTTATGACTGGTCCCAATTTAGTATATTGTTACAGTGCTCGGTACAATTAGAGTTTAAAATTTAAACTTCTTCTCTTCCTTTGTAGACTTGTATAGTGGAAAAGTTGCGAGTATCGATTCTCAGGAAAATAGGTTATGAGACTTGAACCTTGACAAAGTATTTTGCACAATTGTGGCTTGTAAGACGCCAGACCTTGATCGTTCTAATTCGTGGATTGTTATCTAATAAATGAAACGTTAAAATAAGAAATGATTAAATAAAAAGAAGACATGGTCTTGTGACTTCTTTTATCTATAACTTAAATATCATATATCTTCTTTCTATCACTCAACCAAGAACAAAGTCAAATATTCTTAGCCGAAAAATATATTTATGAAAATCAATTTTGAATTAACAAACGCGTTTCCAGATCAGTTTTGAGTTTAATAACAAGAGGTCTAAAATACAGAGGACATTGACTCAAGTATTGAATATACCAAAGCTCGACGACGATACCTAATCAAAAGAATAACACTCCATTTTTGTTTCAGAAAATAAAAATTCTAGTCGATCCGTTAACAAATTTAAAATCCATTTAAAACCAAGAATGTGTTGTAGATTAATGAGTTTGAATTTCAAGACAAGTAACCTAAATATGAAGGACATCGACCCAAGTATTGAATGTACTAAAGCACTTTGTGCACACCCAGTCAAGGAGTTAACACTTCATTTTAGTTTGAAAAGAAGAAATAAGGCTTATTCTCTCACAAGTTTTGAAAATCTTAATAGAATATATCAAACATACCTAGGTCATAGGATGAAAACATCCCAATACCAAGCGTAATTACTTAGTCTATCGTGGAAATGAAGATAAGAAGCATGAAAGACATTGACACGATTTGGAATGAAAATAAAAATAGATGTATAATACTTTTATCCTCAAAACTTGAAAGAAAACTACAACAAAAAATAAAACAAAATTAGAAATAACTATCTCTACTCCTACCAATACTTCCTATCTATAGATACATCTAAAAATTATCTATGAAATAGTGTATATCTCATTACAACAAAGGTCCTATTTATAAAACTAGTTCTTCTCCTTTTGAAGCAAAATATCTTGATAAATCTTTACTTAGCCTCTAAGTTTTGCTGAAGAGGCAACTTCAATCATCATTTGACTCTTGATTTGTTTGAAGTAACCTTAGTTGATTGGTTCTCACGGTAGTCAAGATATTCTCCTTGGAAAGTGGTCTAAAAAAGTGGCCGAAAGGTTCAAAAATTATCTTTGAAAAGTCAACAATAGTGACTGGTTCACAAACAGAACATTCGGATGTTACTGCCAAACATCTGAAGGTTCTTCTCTTTTGCCTTCTTCATTCTTCAATCTGTCTTCTAAATATCCGGATGTTACTAACAAACATCCAGATGTTTCCCTCATCTGTCTCAAAATTCTTCAATTTGTCGTACAGACATCTGAATGTTTCTTTAGAATGTTTCTCTTTTTATCAGAAAATTGGGATGTTATTGAAAAATATCTAGATAATACTATTCTCTGGATTTCTAACTTGGCTTTTCAACATATAACATCTGGATGTTTCTCCCTTATGTATTTTATGGCTTTTGCATGGTATCTTCCAAACATTTAGATACTTTTGATAAACATTTGAATCTTCTTACTCTCTGGATTATTGATTTATCCTTGGTCAGACACATCTTCATCCGGATGTTTTTAGCTCAATTCATCAACTTTGACAAAAAGCACTCATTGGCTTCTTTGGATAGTTTCTTGCTTTTTTCCGAGTTTCAATGATGTCAACACTTTGCTCCGACCTTGGAATAACTTTATAGATCATATAGGAGTCACGAAATCTTCCAGGAATATCCTTTTAACCTATTTTTTCTACAACAAGGAGAAACATACCTTATATTTAATATCAGTTAAAAACATAAAATTAACTATGTATGCAAATCTAAAACTAATCCGCCAAGCTATTAGATATACAAATATGTGCGCTAATCAATTTACTTGTGTTTTATAAGAATATACCTTACATAATTACATAGCCGCACATATATACACATAGATACACACAGATGAAGAGAGTTTGTGTAAAAAAATATTAAAATTAAATTAGACTTAAGTTATATTTTAATTATGTTTGTATAAATAAATATGCATAAAAAATTATTATTTTTAATTTAACTTATTATTTTTCTATAATGTTTTAATTTTTTTATATTTGAATTTCAAATACTGAAATTAAATCTAACTAACGGTTAAAAACATGAGAAGAAGTACAAAAAATAAACCAAATTCAATATTTAAAGTTATAATAATGATAAAAAATAATATGTCAAAGGTAAGTTACATTATTTTTTTTCGACAACCTCGTGAGTGTTTTTTTCTTGATATAATAGATTAGTAAATAAATGTCTTCTATTAGATGAACCACATGTACGAAACAATAACGAGATTCATTAAGTAAAAAAATGTTATATTTTATAAAATTGTATAATAGGTACTTAAGCATAAGATGCATAAATAAATTTTTGAAGTCGACTTATATGATTCAAGTTCAATTTGACTTCATTATTTATAGCTTAAATAGAAAGAACATATTAAAATACTAAAATAATTAATTTAAATTAAAAGTCATAATTTTTTTTATGAGATGAGGTATGTTTAAACTGTACATATATTTTTATTTAGTAAAACATATTTAGAGAATGCAAATATTACAAGATACATTAAGTAAAACATAGAATTTCTGTAAGCTAAATCGTTATCAAGATAAAGATACATATTTATTTGCTCAAATTTAATTAAAATATAACTTAAGTTTTATTTAATTTTAATATCTCAAGCTCTAAATTAAAAATTATCTTGTACACTTACTCTCTCTCTCTCTATAAGAGAGAGAATTCTCTTCTTATGAGAGATTTCTCATTTTGCTAAATGTGGACCTCTTAAGAAATTTTGACAAAAACAATTTTATAAAAAAATTATTTGGATCAAGTTCTTTCTGATAATATTTTGAACTGATTTCTCGTATATCATTAAAAATATATTTTAAACATATTGAACTATTCGAATTATTAAAATTTGATCAAAAAATAGGAGATTCGCATTTTAGCAAAATGAGAAATATCTTATTATAAGTTATATATATATATATATATATATATATA
>JABCMJ010049812.1:0-13187 GCA_014822125.1 Arbutus unedo | reverse complement strand
CTAGAGGATTACTCCCCATGAACAGGTTGGGAAGATCTAAAGAAATTTATATACTCAAAAACTCAAATTCCAATTCAATTTAATGATTGCATTAGTGGAGAAAATTAAAGATCCAAAGGAGATGATCATACCGCACTGTCTGTGCACACTGCAAGTCCATAGCGTCCATCCCATGAACTACTTTCCACCCAATTGACGCAGTTGAATAAAGCTGCAGTTCCTCCATAGCAAGCATTGGATGAGTCAACACCCTCAATATCAGTGTTTCCAGACTCCTGCTTGTTTGCCATGAGAATAGAGAGCAAAAATAAATATGTGGCAACAGAATCAACAGAAATAAAAAAAATGGCGGCCACTCAAATACAAGAACTCCTTCTGGCACAGTAAAGGAGCTCAAGAAAACTAATCAGAAACTGAACCTTAAATGAATTTAATCGACCCAGGCTCAGACCTAAGTCACTTTACCCATTTAAAAAACCACAAACTAAAATCTATACTCCCTAATGCAGATTCCTGGTGGTGAAGCCAGTTGATACTTCAATTTCGTGATTATGCTGTACCCTAAACCGAGGCACCATTCAGAAGTCACAACTTAGTGAGTCTAGTCACACCATTTCCAACAAGTAGACAGTTGACAATTTTCAAAGTTCCAATATAATCATGACATGGATTGATACCTCAAAGATTTGCATTAGGAAAGTCTTAATGGATTTGCTCTTGTCTATGACAGTCTCGCTGCCCACTTCAAGCCTTCCAATTTGTTTCACATCAACATCATACTTCTCAAGGAGAGAAGTAACAGCTGTCAAACTGAAAGTCACAGAGTTAGCGACAAGATCACATCCATGTAGGCTACTAAAATAGTTGTTTCTGTAAACTAAAAGTTCAACGGGCATCATAATAACATAGAAAGTTTCACCTAACCAAAATGAGCAATTTGGAAGTACAAAATCGATTCAAACGTTCCCCTTTGTATTAACACTATAAGGCAATACCACTCAACCCTACTTGAATAAAAAGATTACTTTCCATAACACGGGTTTTTCAAATTAACAAAACAGGTTTTATGAGCCAATCAAGAGAAACCAGAATATCACAAGAGTGATTTGATGATTACATAACTTTGCCAAATTACCTCATGAATATTCTTAAGCTCATAAACAACCATTTATAAAATTCTGAGTCGATCTTCAAGACAACAAATTAGCTTCCTTCAAATTTAGAGTGAAGGCAAGCCGGTCCCTCAAGCTTTAAGTGAGTATTTCTTGTCTCTGACTGTGTGTGGTTGTTTCAAATGGTATTCTTGAAAAACATAAGTAAAAAAAGCATCAAAATAGAGCTTCTCAAAAATCAGCTTATTCAAACATTTTTAAGTTATTTTTGGCCCAAAAACCAAAAGCTGAAACTATGTCAACCTACAGTACAAAAGAAAGTCCTAAGCTGCGGCTTGCCGCATGAAAATGTGACACAAAATGTGAAATTTCCAACGCAAAACTGAAATAGCAATTAGTCATGATTAGATCAAGAGTTGAAACCTCATGGAGATGACATCTTCCACCTCTGTACAAAATGCCATACAATCTTGTCCTAGTCCAATTGTGTATTTCCCTTTGCTTACACCATCATGAGCCTCCAGAACTCCCTATGTATCACAATTTGGAACTCAAATGAGAAATTCTATTGAAAATACACAATTATACACATGCTTTTACAAATTACAAGTATGTATATATAAGAACCACCCAGATTCAGAGAATAAACCAGTACAGCAGCATATGAAAATAAAATTGGAAGTTTACAAACAGAGATCATGTGGCTAACAAATTGAAGAAAAGCATGTACTTCATCTTCATGATCATTGATTTGAGATTCGCGCGAGAGTGGGTGAGGATGTCGACAAAATCGAGGAACGAAGTTCGATTTACGTACCTGCTGGATACACGTGGGGGGGAAGTAGATTTCCATAGCGAGAATTCCCACATTTTTCGGATGCGAAGCCATTTCTGTTTCTATCTCCTTGTGTAAGCTCTCTTACTACCTCGAATACTCGAGAAACAAACAGATCGAAAGAAGAACGGTTTTCCCCTCACTAGCTCCTCTGGAGACAGATATGGAATATAGAAAGAGAGAAAGTGAGGGAATCCTACAAAATCGCAGAGAGAGAGAGAGAGAGCGAGAGAGAGAGGTGAGATGCTCCCGTGTTTCGGTCAGGCATATATAGGAGGAGAGCAGAGGTGCCAGCGAAGGTCCACCCTCCTGAAAATGCACAAGATTTTTCTCTGTGCGCTCCAAAATTTGGTCTTTCTTATTACAGTTCTACCCCTCAGCTAAATTGTACTTGGTAACAAGAGCATCCCTAATGATGGATGTTTTATTTGCTTATTTAAAAAAAAAATCAGAAAAGATAAAATAATTTAAAGATATTTAATTATTTGAAATTATATTTTCACTTTAATGATTATTTAAAATTTTTGTTATAATTTTTATTTTCAATTTTTCTTGTCAAAATGATTCAATAATTTATAAAAATTTAACGCAAAAAAATAAACATAAGGAAGATTCATCTAAAAGAAAAAATAATGCATAACCAAATTGGGCTAAATTAGGCCTTGCTGGAAAATGGTGACGGTTCTTCATCTATCTGTCGAGCAGTTTCTACACACAAGTTTAATGATCGAGGGGTGATTAGTCGATCGTGGACCTTCCTATGATCAAGTTAGAATCGTAGTGAAAATAGAAGTTCTCATGGAATTTAAAAAATTGTGAGTGCGTACCTCTCTTTCATTACCTTTGTGCTTATTAATACCTGAGCGAGAGAGTGAGGATTGAGAATGATCTTTGACTGTGATTTAAGCAACCGCATAATCCGGGCTAATACCTCTTGTGTCATCTGGGGGATGTCGGAGAATCTAGGGCGCTATTAAAAGGATCAAGTGGATTTTTCGGAGGAGTAATCTGCGGAGCACCATGGTGTCTGGGCTGAGCAGTCTTGTTAGCCGAGCAAGCAATAGATCTCTTGATCAGCCTTAACTAACCACTCTGATCTGTCTTGGCTAGCTGTTATGGTTGGTGTTGACTGGAGTCCATTTGTAGACTCTTCAGGTATATTAAAACAATGTGGTTCCAATAATAGATTAGGTATTTTTTTACCATCACCAGCTTTTGATGTTATAATTTGTAGATTTAATTATAATTTGTAGAGATTTAAGTGTGTGCATTTAGAATGTAATACCTTTTTTTTTAACATTTTTGCGATTAAGCCAAGTCAGGGGCATCGAGCTTGGGGTATTTTTACGGTACTCATCTCACCAGTTCCTTCCACGACAACCACTTTCCTTTTCTTCTTTTTTTAAACACTGCCAATTAACCAGAATTTTCAACAAGTATAATCACTGCCAATTAACCAGAATTTTCAACAAGTATAATCAGTTTGAACGAGTACAATATTTGATCCGCCAAACAGGACCGAATATGTGTGAGATTTGAGACACTAATTGGAGTATTAGAAACCGCAATGCTCCTTTACCATTCAATCATACCCCACATAAAGCCATCCAGTTATACGAAATAATGATCTTCTGCCTAACCCTCCTCTCTCTATATCTACCTACTTACCCTATCACTATTTATTCCACACGTTAACCCCTTTTTTTAAGCTTTTATGGTTAATCAAGTTTAGGACTGAAAATATTTTTGGATAGGCTTTTGTATTTTTTTTCAGACATAAATTGCATTACATATCCATCCTTATTTGACTCGTCATTTAAAGTATCAACTTACATTTATAGTAATTGAGTTTCACAAGCTCGTCGGGCCAAGTGTCCCGCTTGGGTTATCAACAGTTCAACACCTCACTTTAAGAGAAATAGTTACTCTTAATTCTTTATCTTATTTTACTCATTTATTATTGAAAATTGGTTGGCAAAACAGATATATCTAGAGTCGTCAAACATGTGAATTCAACTTCCATCTTGTGGAGTTCATATGAGAGGAATTTTTGTCCGAATAACTATGTCTTGTATAGATATCCTAAAATTCTCAAGCCACGAACACCACCAGCATCACACTTATAGTTCTTATGGCTTGTGGCTAGAGAGATTTAGGGTGTCATATTTATAACTAACGATGACAATTGTAACATATCATTTTATACTTTTTAATGATATTTATAAAGTGTCACATGTATAAATATAAATAACAGTTACAAATTATCATAAAAAATTTCAGATTTTTGATGTCATCTCAATAGATAATAATTTCAAAACTATCATATTTCAAGTTTAATGACAGTTGATAAATCTTTAAGTATGATTATAGTAGTGTGATGATAAAGAATCCTAGACCAATTCAACTTATAACGAAATGTTTGAGATTGAATAAAACTTTAACTATAGAGAATAAGGGTCTGGGAAGCCCAGACATAACTTATGTTGTTAGTGGTCAATCATAAAGCACTTTTAATATGTTTCTAATGAGAAATTATATATAAATAAAGATACACCCTCAAGGGTAAAACGTATGCTGCAAATTGTTATTACAAGTTTCATATTGAGAGTTACCTGTGATTCAAGTTCTGATTTATGTTGAAAAAATAGTTTTAGAACATATATTTAGTTTGTTCAAAATCATTAAGGAGTGATTAAAAAATTGACTCAAATTAATATTGGTTGAAGAAATTCAATAGAATTTATTTCTTTTGAATTTAATATAATTGTAATGAGTTATTAATTAGTGTAGAGTCGTATCTTGTCATTAACATCTATTCAGATGAATAGTTATGTCATTTTTTTAATGTTGTGTCGTTACTTTAAAAGTTATGTCACTTTATTTCGTGACTATTCTGAATAGTCACATATATTTCTATAAATATGTGTGTGTTTCTACTAGGGGTGTAAATATATATCGGTGAACCAGATTGGACCACTAAATCGAACCAAACCAACTATTCAGTCCGATTTTTGGGTCAAATCGGTCTGGTCCGGTTCGGTCTAGTTTGAGTTTTTTAAAAAAATTTGGTTTGGTTTTCAATTTTTAAGATTTAGGAACTAGACTAAATCGGATCAGACTGATTCTATAAATGTTAACCCTAAAAATAAAATTATATTACTTACTGATTGTTGTAATTGTTTTTTGGTTTGCACTTTGCATGAAAGCATTGTTGAGACCGCAACTTTATTGACTTGGTTTGCACACTATTTTGGATTGGATGCGATTATTTTTTAGTGTAATTGCGATGTCATTATTCCTGATTGTTTGATATTATTCTTGATTACTTAAAATTTTTAAAAAAAACTCTTACAATTGGACTTTCTTTATTTTTTATATTTTTTTGGGAAATATGGCCTTGGACTCATCAAAATCGGAAATCGGACATATACCGGCAAAGCCAAATTGGGCCAAACCGATAACTTTCGGTCTGATTTTCGATTTCTCATTTTCTCAAACCGGACAACCAGTTTGGTTTGAATTTATTGGTCAAACTGGACCGGTTACACCCCTAGCTAGTTTCTACCATTTGAATATGATTTTTTGGAAACATAACTTTGTGAGGTATTCATTGATTTTTCATTTACTATTTTGAGTATTCAGTCATCATATGAAAGAGTACAAGAATATTATTTGGTTCGCTAGTCTTATTGATTATAGTGCTGCTTCTGTAGGATTTTGATTATTTTATCCTGGGAGACAAATGTCTATTCAAATCGTAAGCGTCGTAGCGAGGGCATAATTTGTTTTAAAGACATAATGTCTAACACTAGACTTAATTCGTTTCATGCGATTTTTAAGTTCTATCTTTTTATGATTTTGTTATCTTTAATTTCGTTGTTTATGTCACGATAACACAAAACATATGCATTATTTTTCTATCAATTAATTATCCGAGTGCCTTTTTGCCAAGAGACGGAGGATTCTTTGATGATTTCTTATCTTACAGACAATAGGTGACAAAAGAGAGATTGTGAAGATGTTCATTCTGCCAATTTTTTATCGGTAAAGAAAATATTATAATAGGTAAAGAATCGTATAAAGAGAGATTCGATGAGTAAACATAAATTCATATACTTCTGTTACTCAAAAGAAAGCTCAGCCTACTCCTCCTATTTTTGTAAACAAAAATATCAAATATAAAAAGCTAACATGAGAATAGCCCAACAAAAACACCTAAAAACATAAAAACTAAAACTAAAATATCCTCAAAATCTGTAATGCATACACCTGTAACCCAACGAATCCACCACGCACGAACATAAATCTGAATTCACCATCTCCGTTAATGGAAAGGCCCTTCCCATTGCACCTTCCGGCCCATCATCTCCTCCACCTATACCACAACCATCACCAATACCTCTTCCATTGAAAACCTCCCAATACTCCTCGAACCCAGCATCTCCTCCACCCAAGACCCCCACGAAACACCCCTTATACTACCAAGACACCCGAAAACTCTCTAGCCACTAGTACCATCAACCCCTCCAACACCTTAACCTCCCTGCCCTCCTTCGTCTACATCCCTTAACCGCCCCCACCACCGTTGGTATCCGAAAAATTGATCCGATTTGAGAGTATATCATCTTCTCTGCACTCTACCTTTCTCAAGAACACTAAAAAACATACAAACAAGCTTTGAGGGTATATCCATTCCGCAATCAGTCTTTCTCAACACACCCAAGAACATACCTCCGCCACCTTATCTTCTCCATTGGCGGGCTCCATCTCGACGCCACTGCCCCACCAAATTGTTTCCATGGAACATCGGACACCTAACTTTCGTGAGATCTTTCTCACATTCATCATTTGGGGATGAATTTGAAACCCTCCTCCACCTGTGCCCACCTTATCATCTCCGTTGGTGCTCCCCATCTTGCCATTGTTGCCCCACCAATCATTGTCGTCGTGGCCATCAGATACCTAACTCCACGGGTATCCTTCTTGCCTTCATCGTTGGGTAATGAACTCGAAACCCTGCCCACTTAGAGAGAGAGAGAGAGAGAGAGAGAGAGAGAGAGGAAGTGACTACTTCCCTCTCGAAGAGTAACCCTAACAGCAAGCAGATAGAGACAAGGAGACAGAGGTGAAGCCAGAAATTTTGATCTGGGATCAATATTTTAACTAAAATTATGTAACAAATACTCTTCTAATAAGAGATAAATATGAAATTTCACCTACATAATAATCTAAATCAGTACTCGATAATTTTTCCTATTTAAGAAAAAAATATAGAAAAGGGTCATTTGTTAAGTAAAAAATTAAGATATTTTTTAATTATATACGCGTAAAGTATTATTCATCAATTGATTTTTTTCAATGCGTAATAATATTTTTGCACAATCTGCATAGTAAAAAGTTATTTTTAATTTGGATGAGATGCTTGGTATAATTTTTTACAATACGTAAAATATTTGGGGCAATTTTTATATTTCAAGACTACTTGGGGCAATATCATAGTTTTAATGGGATCAAAATTACTAATTAATTTTTACATCTCTAACAAAAATGCAAATTTTGAAAAACTAAGGGGGGTCAAGTGGGGTCACTTAACCCGTGTGTATCCGCCCCTACAAGGAGGAGTGTGAGTGTCTTCTTTTAGAGATTCAAGAAGAGGAACACCCTGTAGTATCAGTTTTTTCATATTCATTTTGTCATTACAGGTATTAACTTTTCTCCTTAAAAAAAAAAATCACACACTTACAACTATATTCGTTAGATGAATTAGGTTGATTTTCGCTTACTTTTTAGTAGAGATTAATAGGTATTTAATTTGACTTGAGGAGACAGCCGAATTTGACTGTTTCTTTGTGTTTTTTTTGCTAAACAAAGAGATGTATAATATAATCAAAGAGAGATACAGTGATTACTGGATTCTAGAGGCAGGGCTCTAGAAGCCGGGAGCAAGAAGAAATTGCTCTACATTCTACAAACAAAGAAACCCCATTAGAAAGACTGCTCTCTTAGCTCACCCCTTCAATGCACCTAACTATGTCCCCAACCGAATACAGGTTATGGTTGAGTTTGTTCTTGGCCTAAAATGCCGCTTTAACTTTGATAGTTTCCCCCAAATCTTGGACATTAGTCTTAACATTCCTGAAGCAAAGATTATTCCGTGCGATCCATAGTGACCATACAGTCGCGTACATAGACGCCATCCACAGAGTTTTTCCAAATTTGTTGAGCTTTGGCCCCGAAGATACAGAGAGCAATTGCTCCAAGTTGTGGGGAATAGCCCAGGATATCCTCCACCATTCTATGACATAGTTCCAGACACTCCATGAGAAAGGGTAGTGAAGCAGTAGATAGTCGGTTGATTCCTCCTCAGAATTTGCAGGTGAGGTTCTCATTATCCCGTGTTATTATATCCTTTAGGTTTAGAACTAGCTTAACCCCTATGGCCTTTTGAGTAGCCTTCCATGCGAATAATTCCACTTTTGGGGGGCTGATGCCCTTCCACACCTCCTCTAGCTTCTTCTTAGGAGGAAACATCATCTCTTCCCATCTTGCATATGCAAATGCCACTGAGTATGCTGATACCTTGTTCCAGATCCAGGTCATTGCATCTTGGTCAGAGGTCACGGTTGTGAGCTCATTGATTCTTAGGAGAATTTTTGCTAATAGTTCCTTCTCTCATTCAAAGAGATTTCTTCTAAACTACAAGTTCCATGCCCCATTGTTAAACAAATTTGAGATCACTTCTCTTTTCTGGGTGGAGATAGAGTATAGCCTTTGATATTGATCCTTAAGCTTCACATCTCCAAGCCAAATGTTATCCCAGAAAAGAGTCTTGGTGCCTGACTTAACTTGAATTTTGAAGCCTTGTTGAACCATGATTGTAAACTCTGCCATTGCAATACCTTTCCCCACATAACAGATATTTCTCCATACCAGAGACACTTTTGATCCCCTGCTGTTTTCAGGCATTAAGGGCAGCCAACCATTGCTATCTATTTCATACTTGTTCCTTATGATTCTAACCCAAGGAGCATTAGATTCTTGGCTAAATCTCCACCACCACTTGCAAAGTAATGCAAGATTGTTAATGGTTAGTCTTTTAATCCCAAGGCCCCGTATCTCTTGCTCCTTGTGATGGAGTCCCAATTGACATAGTGAAGTTTCCTCTTTTCTTCCTTATCTCCCCAAAGGAAATCTCTTTGTAGTTTCTCCAAAATGTTGGCCACCAAGGATGGAATTTTGTAGATAGACATAAGGTATAAGGGAAGATGAGAAAGGGTGGATTTTAAGAGGGTAAGTCTCCCGGCCTGGGAGAGCACTCCTTTCTTCCAACTTGCCAATTTGCTTCTAGTCCTTTCTACAACTGTGCTCCAAGCTTCTTTCCTTTTTGAGTTGATACCTAAGGGCATGCCCAGATAGTCTATTGGTGGTTTACCCCATTTGCAACCTAATGATGAAGCAAGGCTCCTCCCTTGGACTTTAGAAACACCCACAGTGCACATGACAGATTTATGAAAATTTACATCTAACCGGAAAGAATATTGAAACATCTCATAATCCTCTTAGTGTTTCTAAGCTCTTCCTCATTCTTGTTGGCAAAAATTATTGTATCATCCGCGAACTGTAAGTGTGTGATAGTCTCCCCATGCAAACCCACTCTAACCCCCTGGATCAATCCCACGTCCTTTGCTCTTTGAAATAACAGATTTAAAGCCTCCACCAAGGGAGAGCACCCACAGTGTACATGATTGTTTCTCTGTGGTTCTTCATATAAGTAATCATTTTTCATATTTTTGAACAGACTGAGATACTAGCTAGTGAAGTTAGTATGCAAAGTTGACTTCAAGTTTAAGTTGTCAGAAAAAAGGATTAATTTTATTTTAAAGAAATGATTTTTGATATCACATTAAAACAAATCAATTTAAAATCAATCGATAATGAGTGAAAAATTGTTGAAGAGTCCATAAATAAGGATGACGTAGAAAAATATGTCGCAAAATCAAAAGAATCTTGTCAAAAAATCTTCGAAACTCTACTGCATATATTAGCTTATTCATCAATCGAGATCTTACTTATAATATATCATAAATATGGGTTGGGCCCGGGGGGGTGTTTAAATTAATAGAAAAATGTCGATGTTGCATCAAAATTTGAATAATGGCAATGCCCAAGCCCTTTCACATGCACTGAAAGCAGTTACGTGGTCCGCGGTGGTCCCACTTAAATGTTTAGTTTAGAAAATGGCAGGCGCATTGAATCGACTAAACACGTGCATTTCCCTCGTGCCCAACGTATCACTCTCTGTTTGGTAGGTGCGAAAGCACACAAAATTTAAAGAACGATTTCAACTATATTAATTGTTTTTCCAGTAATAAGTTATTCAAAAATACTATAAACACATCATTTTTGCATTATTTTTATATATCACTCAAAACTATGTCATTTTGTGTTGAAAAAAATATTATATTTGTTTTTGATCCACATCGCTCAAAATATATTTAGATTTTACTCAACACAAAATGACGTAGTTTTAAGTAATGTACAAAAATGATGTGTTAAAATGATATGTGTAGGTGTTTACTGAATTTCTGTGTAGCTTTTTTCAAATATTTAAAATTAATTATTCTTCCCGACAAGAAAAATATAAAAATATAAGAACATAAATTGAAGTTTAGAATAATTAGAAAGGTAAACATCAAATTTTATTCATTTTTTAGTAAACTTTTGATTAACTTTGATCTTAATATTGTACTTTTTATATTTTTTCATCAAGATGAATAATTAATTTTAACAAATTTAGAGGGTGTTTGGGAGAGATTTTTTGAAGTGTTTTTGAATTTTGAAATTTTAGATTCTGAAAATTCATAATCAGAATATGTGAAGTATTTAGTAAAATTGTGTAAAATAGATCATGAATCTGTGAAGCGTTTGATAGTATAATCAGATTATTAGATTGCGGGTGAATAATTGTAGGTAGAATCAACAAAATTTCAGAATCTAAAATCAGAATTTTAAAAGTAGATTCGGACCTATTTTTGAGATTGTGTCTCTAAATATCTGTTTTGAGAATCTCACAATCAGAATTCCACAATTAAAATCCCAAAATCAACATCCCCAACACCTAAAAATTCCAAAATCTAAAAACACCTAAAAAAATCTCTCCCAAGCACCCACTTAGTGCAAAAAAATCAAGAAAGGTGTAAGGAAAAAAGGATACCTCGCGTAATTGAAGTACAAATTGACCTAATTTTAGAGGAATCTAATTTTCCTATATTTATTACATACCGCGGGCCGCATAAATTCATTTGATATTGCAATATATTAGAAATAATAATGTAGCGTCCTTATCTTTTTCCATACAAAAAATAAGAGGACAAAGTGTGCAATATTACTCAAGCATAGGACTGACATAACCTTTTTGTAGCTTTTGAACCATCACGGGCAAAGACTGTTATCTAACATTTTGATTGAAAATTATTGATGGTTAGTCTATGGTTAAATTAATAACATGAATTGATAAACCCTCAGCTACCACGTCAAATCACTAAATCCAGGGACCCATTTGCTTCTTTTGGGACCAAAATCATAGCTAATTAAAAAAATTCAAGATTACGATGTATTGCGTACTGCTTAGTGCATGAGATCTCTGTTTATTGAATTAAAATTAAAAAGGCAATGATGATAAACTTAAGCTAAATATAACAAAAAGTGATGTAATATTGTAAATTAAAAATATATATATATATATATATATATATATTTTTTTTTTTTTTTTTTTGTAGTGGACAAAAAACCTATAATATTGTCTTAGAGTATATATGCAATATCTGTAATTTTTTATGAAATCATTTCATTATGGGTTTGACTTGTCTATTTTTTCTATTTTTTTATATGCTTGATAAGAGGGGAAAAAAATTATCCAAACACCCGATTATAATAAAATAAATTAAAAAAATTAGAGTACTGTCCCCAAATGTCAAATGGGAGATGGAAAAATCCAATGTAGTGTGCAATCAAATATACCCATTTTCAAACCTGATTAGGTCGTAAAAATTGTAAATTTCAATGCTGAAATAAATAAAAAGGACAGAAGCATGCCATTGTTGATTGAAAGAAGATGGCTTTCCAATTGGGAGAAGAAAAAAAAAAAGATAGTTTTTGGACCAAGTAATTTCGGCCCTTGTCTGAAGCTGAAATAGAGACCTATGATGAGGTAAAATAAGGCGGCTGACTTGCTTGATCACATACCTCAGGTCCTTGACTCCATACTTACAAGCCAAATTTGTATAATTCGGTACAATGTTGACCATGTTTATTTTTTATTTTTATCTTCTATTGAATATCTTATTTGAAATTTCAGTTTTTGTCTAATTTAAGAAACTCGATACATTCATTGCCATGTTGCTCATGTTTTTTTTTCTAATGTTATGAAGTGATTTTTAAAAGTAATATGCGTAAAATTGTCTTTAATTTTGACTTCATATACCAATGATGGATATTTCAAAACAAAACTGCATAGGCTTAGAATTTGACCCCCAATACAAATTTTTTGAGTCCGCTCCTATAAAGGCACAATAAAAAAATTAAAAAATAGTGGACGTATATAATTTGACAATAAAATGTTAAATTTAAAAATATAATGATATAAGGACCGAGTACCGAGTAACGACAACTTGTATATTACATCTCCTTTAATTAGGTGGTTGACAATGAATGGATTTGATTTTTTATTGAGTTACGAGTGTAAATCGCCATGCATGTATATAGATTGTTTAGGATTTGTATATTTTCTCTTATCAATTAAAAAATTCAATGCTAATAGCCAGGTGTTTTTTATATGGTTGGGTTGGTCAATCGTCATAAAGGTACTTTAGAATATAAAAAAAAAAAAAAAGAGTTGGGGTCAGCTCAAACAATCCAAGTCCAAATTGGAGGAAGTAATTTGGTGGGTTGCCATTCTTCTTCTGTTATTTTTTTTACACGTCAACAACATTGTAGATATTCTTTGAATTGGTTGGTGGGTATTACTACTTATGAGTTTAGCCTATTAATTGTTAAGTTGTGTTTGGATGGTGAATTTGTAGAGTATTTTTTGAGAGATAAAAATAAAAAGTAAATGAAAAATAACAGAGTAATGAAGTAAAAAATTACTACGTTTCTCTGATTTTCTCAATAATTTTATCTTACTTGATAAATATCTTCAGAAATCAAGTTTCAAACACAACTTGGCCGGTTTTATTTTT
>JABCMJ010049803.1:0-13925 GCA_014822125.1 Arbutus unedo | reverse complement strand
TTTTAGTCGTCAAATACATTCGCCGTCCGACATTTCCCGACTAAAATTGCCGACTGAAATATTTAATCGGCAATACCTTTGCCGACTAAAAGGGAACTTTTACCGACTAAAATTTTAGTCGGCAATGGTGGAATTTCTTGTAGTGGGGGAAAAAAATACGTATATTGGATGATGCAAATCCAATTGAGATTGAAGAATATGTGAATGATGAGATTGATAGAGATTGTTTTATTCATTGTCCTCCAATGTCGAAAACAAAGGGGCGTCCAAAGCAAAAAAGAATGAAAGGTGTAAGAGAATTGGTGAAGCTAAAGAAGAGTTGCAGACTTTGCAAGCGAATTGGTCATAATACATCTACTTGTCCAGGGAAGGAGAATTCTACATCCTCAATTGGAGCAAATAAAAGAAAAAAATTGACTTCAACAACTGTGGAGTTGAACTCAGTATTTTGTTTGAAATATTAGATGAATACTTTTGGAAGAAGAATACATGACGCGAAATTCAATCCAATAGAGGTTTTTTTTTAATGTGATGTGTTTTAATAGATACTGGGGTTGTTAATTTTTTTTATTATGATTTGTTAAATATTGTAGTTGTTAACTTTTTAATATTAGGTGAATGCTTTTGGAGGACTTCTTTAATTTTTTTTGTTCTGGCTCTTTCTCTCGTGCTTACTTTTTTAATATTATGGTTGTTAACTTTTCTTTTTATTGTCTTCTTTTTTTAATTTTTTCTTATTCTGGAACTCAAAGGATGTATGATCAGTTAAATCTCAAGCCGAAAAATTGTTATTTGTGTCGGTGGAAGTTCTAATACTCATGTTCGTGAAAAAACAATAGAGTATAGTTTTACTCTCGGTGTGGTTGGTTTACATGGACGGAGATTAAATACAAGTGGAGAGAAAAAAAAAAATTGAGGAGTATTTTGGTCTTAAAGTAATAGATTCTTTTTCTATTTCAATATCTCAACTATTTTTGTCATTTTTTTTTATAAAAAAGTATTTAATTGATGTCATTTAATGAATCTTATTATGTGCTCCAAAACCCAATTATTAATCCTCTCACTACTATTTTATAAAAGTTATCCATTTTATTCAACCACATAATTTTTTGGTGGGTGAATTACACTGATCTCCCCTGAGATTTATAACAAATATAATACCCCCTTAAGGTATCTAAAATTACTCTGACCTCCCTTATTTTTTAAATTATTATGCAGTTACCTCCCTTATCGTGAAAATCTGTGAAACGTCGTTAGATATGCTATTAAAACTTTAAGTTTGAGAATTTTTTTGACAAAACAAATTATAAAATAATTCTCATCACGTCCAAAATAGTCTATCTTACATTTTTGTAATTTTTCTAAAGTCAAAATTTGGACAGATTTTAAAAGTATGCTTGAATTTTGACTTTAAAAAAATCATCGTAGATTATTTCAAACGCAATAAAAATTATGTTATAGTTTATTTTGTCAGAAAAAATCTCGAATGTGAAATTTTAATAGCATAACTAATGATGTTTGACTGATTTTAACAGTAAGAGAGGTAATTGCATAATAGTTAAAAAAATAAAAAAAATTAGAATAATTTTAAATACTTCAATGGGACATTATATTTGTTATAAATCTGAAAAAAGGTTAGTGTAATTCATCCTTTTTTGATCCACTATACATTTAGGGATTTTCCTTGTAATAATATTCGCTCTTGGAAATTCAAATAGGTAAAGTAAGTTTTGATAGAAGGATGAGTAGTAATAGTGGATGTTGATCTAGAGACAAAAGGAGTGTAGAGTAGACCTGGTTAGAGGAGACAATTGGAGGTTACAGGTTTTCCTTTTTTTTTATTTTTGGGGGTTGTAACACCTGATGTTGACCAGAACTCATATTCAGAGGTTTGTACTACTCTCTACTCTACCAACCACCCTTTTTCCAATTGTTGCTTTGTTGGGTGTCTCACTTATTTTACTTTCTCTTTACTCTATCCCACTTACCATATTACCACTACTACTAGTATTACTTTAACATTAATTACCTGGAAAAATAAAAAAAAGATCCCTGCCAAGAACAAGATCACTAGACCAATACCAAACACTTTCTTTCTAGAGAGAGAGAGAGATTCGTTCCAGTTGTATCTCGTTGCTTTTGAGGAATGTAGTTGTAGTAGTTCAACACTGTTCGTGACTTGCAGTGTTTATACCCAATTTTATATGATTGGGGCCGGACTTAAATTTAAAAACTCACATTCCCATGCATGCATGCATGCTGCATGAGTTTAAATCCCATCGACGAAGTCCACGTGGCACGTGTGTTAACGTTAATGATTAATTGATTTTCAGATAGGATTTGGGGACCATGGGAAATTGTTCCGAAATTAAAAACTGGGTCCCACCAAATCCAACGAGCCACATAACATGATCATTGCTATAAGCATGCAACATCGGTAGGATGAAAGGAGAGGGGGGCAGAGGTTTAAATGATTAACCAAATCCCAGTGTTTCATTCAAAAAGTGTGCGAACGGGATCTCTACCATCTAATGCATCTTACCCACACGCCGCCATAGCGCGTGATTACCAACAACAATAAACACGAGGTACACATTTCCACATGTACACCTCCAATAACTTTATTTAAATCTCTGCATGTCTCTGTTCTCATTGGTTTTTTTATTTTCATTATTTCGGATCTTTCAATAAAATATTTTATTTGTTTTAATTTATAGTTTTTTATATGCAATACGGATGTTAGTTTGATATATCTGGATTACTTCTTTTACAATATTCTTACTATAAATTACTTAATTTAGATCATTTAAAAAAAATACAAATGTCTAAAGTAAACAAAAAAATTAAAACAGAGAGAGTATGTGTTAAAATATATGTTGAAATTACGATTTATTTCATCTTTTGTGTCAGTAGTTATTTTATTATGGATATATAAAGAGTATACGTTATCCCTTTCTATTAAATTTTTAAAACTCTCTATGATAAATTTTAAAAAGTTAAAGCTGGTCATTTACTCTTTTTTTTTTTTAAAGGGTTGTATTTGAATTTTTTTTATTAGCAAAGAACCCTCAATATTATATTAAAATTCAAATATCATGGATTACAATAAAAGATGATTAGTACATATGGCAAGATGCTAACACCAACACCGTCATCAGAACGATCAAATTGCTAATAAAATCCTCATCAAAACGACAACGCTTCTAATACCCTGGCCTTGTTTGATTCAGGAATTAGACGCTTGGGATTGGACTTGTCTGATCCCATGTTTTTCTTTGTTTGGCTCCCTTTTTTTAATTCGGTAGTATTATATTATCTTATGGGGAGGGTGAGACTTTGAATTCAGGATTAAAAAAATACCAATTTTTATTTCAAAATTGCCACTAAAATAAAAATTTTAGAGGAGACCTATTTATTTTTTTCCTCAATTTTTCATTCTTCTCTGCTCCCTCTCCCTCTCTTTCGGGGTGTAACCGGTCCGATTTTGTTCCGAGTGAAAAAATTCAAAATGAACTGAAAATTTTAGTTTATAATTTTTAAAATCGAAACTGAATTGAACTATTTTGATTTGACTTGATTTGGTCTAATTTTTTTTTATTTTGATTCAATTCGCTTGAGTTTACTTTCTTTAATTTCGATTCAGGTCGCTTTGATTTTTGATTTAGTTAAATCAAGCCAAATGTAAAAAAAAAAAAGGGTAGTTTTTCGATTAAAAATAAATATTTGAATACCAACAGGTCAAATCCAATATAAAATAACACATATCATTGAAAATAAAAAAACTAAAAATTACAAAAATACATATTATCAAAAAATACATATTACAAAAAACACGTAGTATAAAAGACACCTATTGCAAAAACAATTATAAGAAAATTGAGATTTTTTTTATTCTGATCCAATTAAGTACGATCCAATTTTTGTATGGCTAAAAAATCGAAATTGAACTCATTTTTTTTCAATACACCAAATCAAACCGACTTGGAACAATTTAACTAAAAAGTGGGACCAAATAATGACAATCTTTAACGTTGATATTTTATTTTTGTGAGACAATTGATATGAACTTGACCCCATTCAAACCGAATTCGTGAACACGTCTTAACCCACCATTCTCTATTCAATTTTTCAGTTTTTTAGAACCAATTTGATATGCGTTATAATGGCCGTCCACGTAAGTTTATCAATGATAATTCGCTTTTTCACTTTATTATGTTTTTTATTTTTTTCATTTTAATTTTGTGATCCATTGCACGGTCTTACGCACCCTTACATTGTTTAGTTTTTTCGTTAAATTTTTGTTGGATTTGAGTTTTTTTATTAAGCTATATGTGACCTTACAATTAAGCAATGACAGAAAAATGGTTGAGAGAGAGAGAGACCCAAAACTAATTCTAAAATTTAGTGAGACAACCAAACATGAGATTTCCCTAAGTATGGAATATCCCGATATTAATCATGCGCGAATCAAATAAGAAATTATGTAGGATTCAGGACTAAATTAGTATCAATAAATAATTCAGCATATATTACTAATTTAGGACTCATATTCCTTCTTGAATCAAACGAAGCCTGTTGTGTATATCTTCCAAACACTTTAAATAATGAGTGTCAGGAATACTCAGGATGTTAGTAATAATCAGGATACTCATGGCATTAGTCCATTACCCAGTGACAACTCAATGAAGTAATAGGTTTTCATACTCTGCAGATTTCCAGGTATGCTAGTTGAAGCTGCTCATCTCCTCTGCCTTGATTGGTTGATCAAGAAAGCTTTGGATTGCCAAGTCAGTTGATTAGTTAAATCAGTTACAAATTAGTTACGGGCTGTTAGAAGTTTGTTACGGAAGTTAGTTGAGTTTGTTTAGTTTTCCCGTATCTTGAGTGAAGTTTGTTACGGAAGTTAGTTGAGTTTGTTTAGTTTTCCCGTATCTTGAGTTGTATATAAATAAACTTTGTAATCTCTTTGAATGCAATGGAAGAATAATAGAACCAAAGATTAAATCAGAGCTTGAGGTTTTTATATTTTGTACTTTCATATGGTATCAGAGCCATTTTAAGGCTCACGTCAATATCGATCTTGAGATTTTACTGTCTAAAGAGATGTTGAAGAATGCAGAACTCAGTCAATGAGTGAAGAACAGTTCGACATAAAAGGTGTTTGTTTCTAATCTCAATTACAATCTGAAAAATGACTTCATCTGCGAGAAATGAATCCAGAAATCAAGGTCAGATTTCATTTGTTCTATCTTCTTCTTTAGTGTTTCTGGTATCCAACTTTCACAGTTTAGTATCAATTAAGCTTGATTCAAACAATTACATACTCTGGAAAACTCAAATCCAGAATGCTACACGACCTAGTGGCTACTTGGGAAATATAGACAGTACAATAAGCTGTCCAAATCCAGAGATCATTGTGAACGAAGAACAAGTCACAACTCCAGATTTCCTAAATTGGACTGTTATAGATGGACACCTCTTATCCTGTATATCTGCTTCTATAACTGTTGGAATCCTGCAACATGTTCTTGGATTTAATCATGTGTTCGAAGTGTGGAATGCTTTGGAACAAAGATTTGGTATGCTCTCTAGGTCTCATGTTCATGTACTCAAAAGAAAACTATTTGATGTTTCCATAACCTCCACAATGGAAGAGTATATAGACCTGATAAAAGAATGTGCACAAAAGCTTAGTGCTTCAGGAAGTCAGGTATCAGATGACGATCTTGTTTTTCATACTTTGCATGGATTACCAGGAGAATTTAATGGACTTAAAACAACATTAAAAGCTAGACTTCTCCCTATCTCATTTGAAGAATTGGTTCAATTGCTGCAATCAGAAGATATGGATGCTGAGTTAACAAATAATCTCAAAAGTACTTTAACAGTTTCCAATACTGCTCTTATGGCTTCAACACAGATAAAAGATGTGCAGAGTTCAGAAAATGTTGGATCTAGTTCTGGAAACATTTCTGTTCAAACTCCAAACTTTGGTGCATTTCAATCTATGGGAAATTTGCAAAGTGTATCACCCCAAGCATTATTTGTAACACCTTATGCTCAGCCATTTCCATCTCCACCAAATTATTATCAACCTTTTCAGCAAGTATTTCATAGTATGGGCAGGGGATATAACAAAGATAAGAGAAGAACTGGTCAACCTTATAATGGAGCTGGAAATATTAGTGGTTTTCCTTCTATGCAACCGGCTGCATCTTTTCAATCTCAGCAATCAGTCGGATCAAAACCTCAATGCCAGATATGTTGGAAGGATAATCACACTGCTGCAACCTGTTATCATAGAATTAATTTGTTCTATCAACCACCAAATTCTCAGTTACATCAGTTTTCTCCACAGCCTAGTCCTCCATTACAGTCTGCATATAGAAGTTCTTCATACTTTCCACCTCCAAGCATGTTGCTACCACAGTTTTCTGGCTCAAATGGATCTCAACATATGTCTCCCATGTATTCTGTCGCAATGACTAAAGGAGCACAAAGCTCATCAGTTTCAGGATTCATCCCTCAACAGGCTTCAACAAATACTCAAAACTTGCCTCAAGCTAATATTGCAGGGATTCCAGCAATGTCATATGACACCTCCAAACCATGGTTATTTGATAGTGGTGCAACAAATCATATTACTAATGATTTACAAAACCTTTCAGTTCACCAAGCACCATTTACTGGTCATGAAGAGGTCATGGTTGGTAATGGCAATACATTTCCCATAGCTCATACTGGTAAAGGCATTCTATCTACCCCTAATGCAGAATTTTCCTTATCTCATATCTACCCCTAATGCAGAATTTTCCTTACCACATATCAGTCGTAATCTGCTGTCTGTATACCAGTTCGCTAAGGATAACAACTGTAAGATTGTGTTTGATTCAACTGGATATCTTATACAGGACAAGGAAACCAATCAGGAATTATACAAGGGGCCATGTCTGAAGGGATTATATCCACTTCAGAACTGTTCTAAGTCTGGAAATTACAAAGCCATGGTTAGTCATTCTTCCAGTTCTCTTTCTCTTTGGCATAATAGACTTGGACACCCTAATAGCCAACTGCTTTCGAATCTCATCCATAAACATTCATTGCCAGTAAGTCCTTCTACCAGTTCATCGTGTACCAGTTGTAACATTGTTAAAAGTCATAAGCTTCCGTTTCCAGTATCTTCTTCTCAATCTACTTCTCCTTTTGAACTTCTCCACCTTGATGTTTGGGGTCCTTCGCCTATTCCATCTCCCAAAGGCTTTAGATTCTATCTCCTAGTCCTTGATGATTATAGCAGATACTGCTGGATATTCCCAATGCACTATAAATCAGATGTTAAAACTCATTTAACACATTTTAAAGCCTATGTTTCCAATAAATTTCACACCACTGTGAAAACCATTCGCAGTGATAATGGTGGTGAATTTGTTAACAACTATCTCTTACATCTTTTCCTTAGTTCTGGGATTATTCATCAAACTTCCCGTCCTCATACTCCAGAACAAAATGGCAGAGCAGAACGCACTCATAGACATCTTATTGAAACCACACTTACTTTACTACATACTGCTCATTTACCTATGTTTTTCTGGGTAGAAGCCCTGCTTACCTCTGTCTTTCTTATTAATCGTTTACCTCATTCAGCCATTGATAATCAAGTTCCATTTCAGGTTTTATTTCACCAATCTCCTGATTACTCATTTCTCAAACCTTTTGGTTGCTCCTGCTTTCCTTGGTTAAAGCCATACACTAAACATAAAATGGAACCCAAATCTATTCCCTGTACATTTCTTGGCTACTGTTCTTCTACAAAAGGTTATCAATGTTTTGATCCTATTTCTCAAAAAGTGTTCATATCCCATCATGTTAAGTTTGAAGAAGATTGCTTTCCTTATTCCAAACTTGCTAAGCCTTCCTCTTTACCTTCTATCACTTCGTTTTCTGTTCCCTTAACAACTTATGATCCTATTATGGTTAATTTTCCTAGTCCCAATTTTGGATTACTTATTGTTTCTTCTCAACCTCCAGTTACATCTCCTACTACCTCTATTCCTCTGCCTCCTTCTTCAAATGTACCTCCGTCATCTCAGTCTTCTTCACCTATCCTTAACACTCATCCCATGGTTACTCGATCTAAAGCTGGCATTTCCAGACCATGTATACCCATGTCTTTAAATACTCACCTTTCTGAAAACCCTGCTAATGAGGAACCCAAATCCTTTCTTCAAGCGTCTAAACAATACGTTTGGCAATCTGCCATGGATGAGGAATATAAGGCTCTTTTGCAACAAGGAACATGGTCATTAGTATCATTACCTCCTCATGCTCATGTCATTGGATGCCAATGGGTCTACAAGATTAAACGTCTTTCTAATGGTAACATTGCTCGCTATAAAGCCAGATTAGTAGCTAACGGCAATCAACAAACTAAAGGTGTGGACTTTTCTGAAACGTTCAGTCCTGTAGTAAAACAAACAACCATTCGTATTGTCTTAACCATGGCTGTTACTAATGGTTGGCAACTCAAGCAATTAGACGTGTCCAATGCTTTTCTACATGGTGTAATACATGAAGATGTGTTTATGCGCCAACCTCCTGGTTATAAGGATCCTTCCAAACCTCTTCATGTGTGCAAGTTACATAAAGCGTTATATGGTCTTCGACAAGCTCCAAGGGCCTGGTTCTCTGCCTTTAGCTCATTTTTACTTAAGCAAGGCTTTATCAACAGTGTCTCAGATTCATCATTATTTGTGCATACTCAAAGGACTGCCATTACTGTTCTTTTTGGTGTATGTTGACGATATCATTATCACTGGTAACAATGACACTTTGATCTCTGCATTACTTAAAACTCTCAATTCTCAATTTGCTATGAAAGATCTTGGTTCTTTACATTATTTTCTAGGTATCGAGATCACGAGAACTTCATCAGATCTGTTTATGTCTCAAACAAAGTATGCCAAGGATCTGTTAAAAAAGGCAGGCATGGAATCATGCAAACCTAGTGATTCTCCTGCTTCTGTTGGCAATACTGATATGGCTGTTCAATCTCCAGTCTATGAGGACTCCACATTTTACAGGATGTTAGTTGGTTCTCTTCAGTACTTAACAATTACAAGACCAGATATTTCTCATTCAGTTAATCGTGTGTGTCAGCACATGCATTCCCCTACAGTTTTCCACTTTCAACTGGTTAAACGTATTCTTCGCTATATTCAAGGAACTCTTACTCACGGATAACATTTCGGTCCTGGTCCATTTACCTTGACTGCTTTTGCTGATGTGGATTGGGCTGGTGATGTGTTAGATCGTCGTTCCACATCTGGTTATTGTGTATTTTTTGGGTCCAATCCGGTCTCTTGGTCTGCCAAAAAGCAACATATAGTTGCTCGGTCCACAACTGAAGCTGAGTATCGTACTTTGGCCAAAACTGTAGCTGAAGTTTCATGGTTGTCTCAACTATTGAAGGATGTGCAGATTTCTTGTCCTCCACGTTATCTCATTTGGTGTGACAATCAATCTGTCATCTCTCTTGCTTCCAATCCAGTGTTCCACGCTCGTACTAAACATATTGAAATTGATTATCATTTTATTCGTGAGAAAGTGTTGTCTAACCAAATCATGGTTCAGTACGTTGCCTCTTCTCACCAACTTGCTGATATTTTTACCAAGAGTTTACCTATTGCTCGCTTTCTTCTCTTAAAATCCAAACTCATGGTCCTGCCGCCCATGGGTTTGCAGGGGGATGTCAGGAATACTCAGGATGTTAGTAATAATCAGGATACTCATGGCGTTAGTCCATTACCCAGTGACAACTCAATGAAGTAATAGGTTTTCATACTCTGCAGATTTCCAGGTATGCTAGTTGAAGCTGCTCCTCTCCTCTGCCCTGATTGGTTGATCAAGAAAGCTTTGGATTGCCAAGTCAGCTAATTAGTTAAATCAGTTACAAATTAGTTACGGGCTGTTAGAAGTTTGTTACGGAAGTTAGTTGAGTTTGTTTAGTTTTCCCGTATCTTGAGTTGTATATAAATAAACTTTGTAATCTCTTTGAATGCAATAGAAGAATAACAGAACCAAAGATTAAATCAGAACTTGAGGTTTCTATATTCTGTACTTTCATAATGAGGACACTAATTAGTTCAACAATTATATAGTTGAATTTAGTTGCAGTGAAGTTGTAAATTCAACTCCTATAAAGAAGAAGTTATAAATATCCTGCTCGTTGATAAAATTATATAGGGATTAAAATAATATGAATTCTTCTAAAATACAACTACAACGTACAACAAATTTGAATTTAGATAGTTGAGTTCACTTATTGTTTGTTCAGCTAGGAATGCGTACAGGTGTGGGGCACAAATTGAAAACAATCTCACAATAATTCTTTTTCATACTAAACGATGATAAAAGTATAAAAGTGCTTCTACACAAAAAATAAAATTAAACTGAAATATTTATTAAAAAATCAAATATAAGTTTTTACAGGAGCTAGGTTGCGACTAGTTACATGCTTAGATTTTTTGTTACATGATTTTTATATCAATTGATAGAGCCTATGAGCATCTTCTGTAATCCCAATTTTAGCAACGTTAATGAAAATCTTTTTAAATTAATTTATTAATTAAACTAACATTTAATTGCAGAAGCAAAACATTGAGTTACATCTGAAGTAATTTACCAAAATACCCTTACAAGGGTTTCCCAAATAACAACATTTGCAAAAAAAATAAATACTCAATCTAACAAAGCATCTAAGGGTAAGACATTTGCGGCTCAACAAACTCTTATCCTTAGTCGATGATCCTACATACTTGGTGTGATATGCAAGGGGAAACAACAGCACAATGAGCTGTGACGCTTAGAAGAAATAGTTCCCATAAACCAAACACATAAATATAGAAAAGAAAGGATAACATTGATTGCAGTATAAATGGAAAACATCTAGTTGATTATTCGCCTTTAGCTTAAGTGAATCTACAATTCCATCCGCGAGAATCAATTTTACCTTTAAACTCAAGATTAAAGCCCTTAGTTTAGATTGATCAATCTTTACATGCAACGGACCCTTAATGAACTCAAACCTAACTGATATACCTGACTAGGACATTATTGATCTTGCAAGGAAGGGACCTTCATAATGTTCACTCAAGTCAATTCTAACCTCACCTTATCTAGGTCTATAATGAACCTGGCTTATCAGGTTCTTCCCAACGAATCTTAATCGCTCCCTGGTTCAATTCAAGAAAATCTATACATCGATCGTTGGGGCCCCCCCCCCCCCCCCCCCCCCCGAGATCCTCTGCCCAACATGCACCTCACTAGGTACAGACTATAAGGACCCGTATTTTAAAAAACAATAATAGTAAAATTTTGAGTAATTAGTTTCAATCTCAAATATTATTAATTTTTCATCAAAATTTAAAAATTTGTTACATGTATTTAATACAGCCATACATATAACATATCATACATAAAAAATGCATATATGATATACATACATGCACACACATATAGTATCATATGTGTGTGTATATATACATGCACAGAAAATATTTAATAAGAAATCCTTCATTTTGCTAAAATACTGATCACTCCTTTTATGATTAAATTTTGATAATCTGAACCTTTCAATGTGTTTAAAACATATTTTTAAGGGTATCTGTGAGAAATGAACTTAAAATATTACCAGGAATGGCTTAATCAAATCAGTTTTTCATTAAACTATTTTTGTTAGCATTTATAAAAAATTATTTGGATCAAGCTCTTATCGATATTCTTTGAGTTGATTTCTTGTAGGTACCTTTAAAAATATGTTCTAAACACATTTAATAGTTTGGATCATCAAAATTTGATCAGCAAATAGAAGGTTCGTCTTTTAGCAAAATGAGGAATCCCTTATAAGAAGGGAACTGTATATATGCAGATGTGCATAACATTCGTTATCAATCTCGTATCGAGAAACATACCATTTTTGTTACTGGTATGGTACGTATCAGTGCCGGTATGTACCAGAGTACCATTTTCAAATTTATCATTAAAAAATAATATCCATTCGCAAATAATACTTTTTAACAAAAAAATCATACTGGATATATAAAATAAAGCCTCAAAATACCAAACATAAAAATAGATAATTTTAGTCTCAATTTATGTGTAATTATCTAAAAAATCATCAATTGAATTTTTTTTTAAAAATTGCACAGCTTGGTACGGTATAGTCTGAAATAGCCTAGTACTATCTGGAACAGATTGGAACAATCCAAGACAGATCGATACGGGCCCCAGAACGGTACAAGGGTGAGTTTGTACTATTATGAGGCTGGCACAGTACGTACCACTTGATGCCGGATGCTACAGTACGAGATAAATTGCATTGGTATAGCCCGTTAAAAACCAAAAATCCCCCACCTCTACTTTTCTATACTGGACTACTCCTTCAATCCTCCACTGTTCCTCCCCGTGCCTCACGGCAGCCTGCAACTCTCATCTCTCATTAGATGATTCTCACACTCCGCGTCCCTAACTACCATCTGCCATGACAGCTTTCCCTTTCTCCCTACTCCTCATTCCTTCAATGTCCAATCCCCTCGAAATAGTCTTGGTCCATTGACCAACTCCCCCCTCCCCCCTCCTACAAATAGAGCATTTTTCTCTTCAATTGATCAATCATCACAACTTAGAACATACTAATAAAGAGAGAGAATTCTTAAGAGGGAGAAAGAAGCAGAAGAAACCCAAAAGGAGAAGGCTCACTGCCATGTTTCCTTTCAACACCATTTCATCCATTTCTTCTCCAAATTCTTGAATTTGAGGTAAAATATCCCACTCTAATCCCTTATTCAAGTTCCGGTAGTGCTCTAAAGCTCCATGGAGCTTTAAGGGATGAAAATTAGAGGTAGAAGATCACTAGGACCTTCGGTCGTGGGTCAACTGGCTCTCCAACTCGATTTAAAGCCAGATGATGATTTTGGCTGAGACAGACTCTAACCTGAACTTCAAAATGACCGTGTGAATGCTATGAAACTCAAAATTATCTCAAATTTGGTAGGATGGTAGATTAATGTTTTAACTTTATCTCCGATTCGAACCAATAGAACTTCATAAATTCTTATTTTAGTAAATTGTGTCAGATTTTGACCAATTTTGTTATTGTCTAGTTTTGCCCAACTTAGAGATACCTTCAAGTCTTTAGCTCTTTACAAGAAATGTTCTCAACATTTTTAACTACCATACCTATAAACTTTTTAGAATGTTTTGGTTGAATTGATAACTTAGTTTTATGCTATTGTAAACTTAAATTTTATGACAAAAATTGTCAATTTGTTATTTTAGCTAGCTCGGATATCAGAACCTTCCCTACTTTCTTAATTTGTCATTTAGGAAACATATTTATTAATTTAAGAATGTTTGAGGCTTATGGTACGCGATCTTCATTTTGACTTAAAGATGCCTCGAACCCGGTACTTCATCCATCATATGATCATATTTTTTCTAATGTTTGAACATGAAACCTATGACTTGCCATTTCATATGACATGATTGAATAATATAATTAACTATGATTAGAAATTCTTTATGTACGCTATCTGAACCATGTTGTACCATAATTTATGATAATTACACATTTATCTTGAATTATATAAATTATACTTTGGTCCCTAGATTACTGATAACTATATTTTTCCTAGCCGGTGTTAGTTGTACTTAGACCCCAACTATTCATACATCAACCTCTCAATTTATGTAAATGACATCTTACCCCATGCTATGACTATTTAGTGCAATATTTATTGCGTTCACAACTCATGGAATTCAGTATCATCAATCACAAGATCTAATTTTGCAGCATGTGTAATGACCCGTAAAATTTTAATCAATTTAAAATATGATTTGAGCATTTTATTTGCACCCTGCATATATAT
>JABCMJ010049786.1:0-15229 GCA_014822125.1 Arbutus unedo | reverse complement strand
GGAAAGTCCTTCCTCCAGAGTAAAACTTCTGCAGCCAAACACGTTCCTAAGTCCATAAATAGACATAAGGACACCTCTAATTTCCAAAAGTAGAAAAAAGAAACCCCAAAAATAGGAAAAGTGATACAAAACATATACACATGGGGGAGGCTGACAGGTTATTCACACACGTACGATTAGTTATATATATATCCCTAACTACATACGACAAACTTCCCTTTGAAATGACGAAATTACCCATGAATTTTTCCACCCCCTACAACAGTAACAAAAAGGGAACAGTTAAATCAGTTGATTTCCAGGTCACACATTAGGCAACTGCTGGACTTTAATACCCTCCATTGGCTTTTATCATCAATTACGCACTAGATTTATTGCTAGATATACAGAGTGACAAATATTAGTACTGTCACTGCTTCATCTTGTCCGTCTAACTTCATCAACGGTATAGATCAACTGGTTGTGGGGCCGAAAGTACTGCACAACACTGTCACGAGAAGTACCACAATAATTTGGCCAAAGTTTACGGCCACACTTGAGCTTTTAGATGTTGTGCTACACGATTCTCTGCCGCATACATTGTGTTACACGGTCTTAGAAGAAGAAAGTGGGAATCACGTTCTTTCGCTAACGATACCTTGATCCCAAAATTTTTTGAGTATCTGTTTGATAAGTAGTTCTATATATTTATATGAAAAGTTAGCTGTCGATAGGTCTCTCCATTGTCCCTCTCCTCCCCCCGTTGCCTTTTGTCTCGTGAAAATGTACAATGACAACTTTTGGACACTCATGTCCAATTGCGAGACTACCTGTTGAGCGATCTGTTGGCACCTTGCTCTGACCTAAGCTATGTGACAATAAAATCACCAAGTTTGCAAGCAACTCAAGATTTGACTTGGGAAAAAACTTGTTCTAGCTACGACTCAAATCAATGGTCTACACTCGTATAGTAAATAAGTCAATCTCAAATAATTTAAAACTTGGCTCAATCAGCCTTGAGAGTTATTTGTACAGTACTCACCCTTCTACCCGTTGGAGTGCACAATGACAATTCTAGACACCGATACCCAATCATGAGACTGTGTGTTGAATGTTAGCACTTTACTTCGACATGAGTTATATATGCAACAGTGAAATCACCTTGTTTGCAAAGCAACTCAAGATTCGGCATGAGAAATACTTGTTCTAGCTTTGACTCAAATCAATAATCTATGTTTGTGTAGTTAAATAAGCAGAGCTCAAATGATTTGAAACTTGGCTCGATGAGCCTTGCGAGTTATCTATTAGGTTAGTTAGACTGTACAAGTGTATTATTTATAAATTGCCATTAAGCTAGTTTTATTTCTGTATAACCGGAAAAAAAAGAGTTCTTAGAGAATGGTCGAAAAATGAATAAAAGTTAGGATCATACGTCTGGTCATTGACACACACGGAAAGAGATAAACAACGAGTCGATAATAAAAGAAGGAACACTTAAGCTGCCACAAATAACAGGCAATCACCAAATATAGTCTTGTCCAAAAGCATTTGAAATCCTAACTCTGATATCATAATTCAACCCAAATTAATTAACAATGAGTAGAAAAAAACACCTAGCTAGCCTCGTACCACTCTTCACGAAGATCTCCAATTCTTTTCTCTCCTAAGCTCGCGTCTCTCTCTCTCTCTCTCTCTCTCTCCACGTCTTAATTGATCCATGCACCATTCATAGAGATTTAAAGTTCTCTCTCATCCTCTCTGTCAATTAGCTCACTCTTCATAGAAATTTACAAGTCTTATCTTTCGACTTGGATCATACTTTTTTACTCTATCGGTAAATCTTTCAGGACGTTAAATCCAAATTGAGTTACACTTCTTTTTTTTGAAATCAAAATTTGGCTTATTCTCTTGATGCATATTTCCGCACATGTTTCCATTTTATTTCGCACTTGACCTGGCTTTTCATTGCACAGTGGAGGCACATTACCTCAAATACAGCTACATATATGGCGTGCACGTTCCAAACTTATCTTTTATCACACATTATTTACACCAAATATAACTATCATTTGATGTAAAATCAGTCAAGTTAAGCTGAATTTAGTCACGTGGAGTTGAAAATTTGATTGAATCTTTTATAAGCAGCACGAGATATATATACAGGATGTATGAGAAAGGCGGCAAAGAGAAGACAAACAGAGGTAAAGACCTTTGGGCTTGATAACCTTGTTTGGGCGCAGAAATTTATTGATTGAAGGAATGGAGGAATAACGAAATTGGAATTGTATTTTAGAAACAAGTTTAAATATGTCCAAATTTAATATATTGTGATTCCATTAATTGATCTTATACAATTCTAATTGAGTCGATCGCTTGAATATATAGTATTCAATTTCTTTTCTCTAACAATCTTAGACTGCATATAGGTTTTTCGGGTTGAATATTTAATTGTTAAGGTTTATATATGGCCTATTTGATCTGATCATATTATTAGATTATTATATTACGAATTACTTTGTAGAATTTAACTTAGTCTAGTTTACTCGGACTAAATTATTTTAGGTGAATTTTAACCGTAATAACTTATTCTCGTCATTTGACTTGAAAAGACGATTATGCTCCTCAATGTGAATAGTCCTAAAGTATTTAGTAGATAATTCAAGAAAATTACCTTTATTTCGCAGCCACCAATGATTATGACTCACAAATGTATATGTTTAAAATATATTTATTTTAACGTAATTTATTTAATAATAAATCCAATTTGTTTTAACCCCCTATGTGATAAGTAAGTGGATTTTACGTGGAACCGGTCATGCAAAATTTCGAGTGATGATGACTCCACTTTTTCTTCACACTCATGTTTTCGTCCTTCTGAGCGGAATTACAGAAATACCCTTCTTTTACATACATTTTCTGACTTCTTGGTGCTCATAAATGTAACTAAATATAAAATGTTTTTGGACCAATGAAGACAAAAATATATAATTTAAAAAATAAAGTAAATAACGAAATGATTTTCCCCATAACTTGTTTGTATTTATATGTAGGCGTGGTCTTAGGGAAATAGGAGTGCTTAAGATATATTAAGGTTAGTTAAGTCTTTGAAATTTAAGAGTTTGTTTTTTTTATTTTTGAGTTTAAATTTTTTGAGTGCTATTAATTTTTACGATCAATTTATATAGGATTTTATTTTAATTTTAATAAGATTTCTTGCAATTAGACAATATGATTGATCTCTCAAAAATTAATCGAGATGCGTAAAAATTCATCCGGACACTTTAGGTTATGAAAAAAGTAAAGTGAAAGAGTCTAAGAATATAACATTTTGTGTAGATATCCAAATTCAAATATATTTAAAATCATACGTGAAATGTATTAAAATAAATTAATCATCAAACTACTCTTAATATATATATATTTGAATTTGTAGAAGGGAGATCGTTTGTTTTACTTAAGCCATGTTATGATGACCAAATACAATAAACTAAAGGAGCCATGAATCTTCCCTTAAAATAGATAGCGATTGATCGGTGTTTTTAATTGCACGTACGCGCGGAAACCCAAGTGACTTATTAGAGAGACAAACAAATTGTTCTAGAGAGAGAAAAAATAATACTACTGTAATAAATTTGCAGAGAGAGAGAGAGAGATGGGCCATGGGGTCACATGGCATGTGAGCACCAGCTGTGTCCAATCCCTCTTCATCGCCTACCCAAATATATACCCTCCTTACCATCTTTACTCTAGTCTTTTGACTCTCATTCACCTCCTTCTCTCACCTCCTCCTTCTCTCTCTCTTTCTTAAAACATTCATGCATCCAACTTTCTCTCCCCAGGAGAACAGCGCTGAGCTCTACTAACTCATCTCCAATGGTTGAGCTGAAATGAAAGTTTGATAAGGAAAACCCAGTAGTTTCTCTCACTTCTAAGATGACGATAACTCCCAGTACCTCAAACAAGCTCGTATTCCTCTCTCTCCTCTACCTCCTCCTCCTCTCTCATAAACCCTCATCTGCATCAACTCTCTCTGCTGCTCTCTACAAAGACTCACAACAACTCTTGAGCTTCAAATCCCTACTCCCCAATGCAAACCCACTTCAAGATTGGCTCCCAAACAACTACCCTTGCAATTTTACTGGAATTTCTTGCAAAAATTCCAGAGTATCATCAATAAATCTCAACTTCGCTCAGCTCAACACCGATTTCTCAGCGGTCTCGTCGTTTCTATTCTCTCTCCCCAATTTGGAGTCGCTCTCTTTGAAAGGCTCGAATCTCACCGGCTCAATCACTTCAGTATCCAAAACCCAATGCAGTTCAGGGTTAATTTCAGTAGATCTGGCTGAGAATTCTCTCTCCGGTCCCATCTCCGATTTACAGAGCTTTTCTTCCTGTTCAAGCTTGAGCTCTCTAAATCTCTCCAAAAATTTATTGGACTTCAATCTTTCACCGAAAGACTCTTCCAACGGTTTGGGATTGAAATTCAGTGTATTAGATCTCTCGTACAACAAGATTGCCGGCCCAAACGCCGTTCCCTGGATACTCTCCGGCGGCTGCGGCAACCTTCGGTATTTTTCTTTAAAAGGAAACAAAGTCTCCGGCGAAGTTCCGGTAACAAATTGCAAAAATTTGGTGTATTTGGATCTCTCAGCTAACAATTTCACAACTGGGCTTCCTTTATTTGTCAACTTCTCGTCGCTCCAACACCTCGATTTGTCGGCCAACAAGTTTTCCGGCGATATAACGGCTTCTCTCTCATCCTGCAACATGCTCACCTTCTTGAACTTAACCAACAACTGGTTCTCCGGCGGCCTTCCGTCGATCGTCGCCGAGGGTATACAGTTCTTGTATCTCTCCGGCAACGATTTTGTCGGCAAGTTCAGTGAAATTTCGCCTGGGTGCTCGAGCCTCGTGGAGTTGGATCTTTCGTTCAACAATTTGTCTGGCTCTGTCCCTGAATCTTTGGGTAAATGCTCTGCTTTGGAATCTCTTGATATTTCCAGTAACAACTTTACTGGTGAGTTACCAATCAGTACCCTTCTCCAGTTGTCGAATTTGAAGAGCCTTTCATTAGCATTTAACAAATTTGTTGGTTCTTTGCCCGATTCTTTATCAAACTTGACAAATTTGGAAACACTGGATTTGAGTTCCAATAACCTTTCTGGGTTTATCCCTACCAGTATTTGTCAAAACCCCAGTAACATCTTGAAAGTCTTGTACCTTCAAAACAATTTATTCGCCGGTCCGGTACCCGATTCTTTAAGCAATTGTTCTAACTTAGTTTCTCTCGATCTGAGCTTCAACTTCCTCATTGGTACAATCCCTTCAAGCTTGGGATCCCTGTCGAAGCTCCGCGATTTGATGATCTGGTTAAATCAGCTCCAAGGGGAACTCCCTC
Source organism: Arbutus unedo (assembly GCA_014822125.1). NCBI lineage: Eukaryota > Viridiplantae > Streptophyta > Magnoliopsida > Ericales > Ericaceae > Arbutus > Arbutus unedo. The sequence continues at coordinate 9,852 of JABCMJ010049786.1, read as the reverse complement.
AGGAGCTGATGCATATCCAAGCACTGGAAAACTTGATTCTTGATTTCAATGAATTAAGTGGTACAATTCCAGCTAGTTTGAGCAATTGCACAAATCTGAACTGGATTTCCCTTTCCAATAACAAGCTGATTGGCGAAATCCCGTCTTCGCTCGGTCGCCTATCTAATTTAGCTATTCTCAAACTCGGAAACAACTCATTATCCGGGAATATCCCAGCCGAGCTCGGGGATTGCCGGAGCCTGGTATGGTTAGATCTCAATACGAATTTCTTGAATGGGACTATCCCCCCTGCTCTATTCCAGCAATCTGGGAAAATAGCTATGGGATTACTTACTGGGAAGAGGTATATCTATATCAAGAACGATGGCAGTGAGCAATGTCATGGAGCGGGGAATTTGCTTGAGTTTGGGGGTATACGGCAGGATCAATGGGACAGGCTTTCCACAAGGCACCCCTGCAATTTCACTAGGGTGTACAGAGGAGTCACACAACCCACTTTCAATCACAACGGATCTATGATTTGGCTCGATCTCTCTTACAATCTTTTGGGGGGTTCCATTCCAAAGGAACTCGGGTCGATGTACTATTTATCCGTGTTGAATTTGGGGCATAATGATCTTTCGGGTCCGATCCCTCCGGAGCTTCAAGGGTTGAAAATGGTGGCGATTCTTGACTTTTCGTATAACAGGCTTAACGGGTCGATCCCACAGTCTTTAACTAGCATGGCATTGCTTGGAGAGATTGATCTGTCAAATAACAATCTCTCTGGGATGATTCCCCAGTCGACTCCATTCGATACGTTTACCGAGCATAGCTTCTTGAATAATTCTGGGCTTTGCGGGTACCCGCTTGCGAATTGTGGGTCGGGTCCTAGCTTGAATTCAAGTGGGCAGCACCAGAAGTCCCACAGAAGGCAAGCTTCGCTAGCCGGAAGTGTGGCTATGGGGTTATTGTTTGCTCTCTTTTGCATCTTTGGTTTCATTATAGTTGCTGTTGAAACAAGGAAGAGGAGGAAGAAGAAGGAAGATGCCATTGAAGCTTACTTGGAAAACCATTCCCACTCGGGAAATGGTAATTCCGGGTGGAAACTGACCGGTGCACGCGAAGCTTTGAGCATAAACCTGGCCACATTCGAAAAGCCCCTTCGGAAACTCACTTTTGCGGATCTACTCGAGGCCACAAACGGGTTCCACAACGATACCCTGATAGGGTCAGGTGGATTTGGTGATGTTTATAGAGCCCAGTTGAAAGATGGAAGTGTTGTCGCGATCAAGAAACTGATTCATATCAGCGGACAAGGCGATAGGGAATTCACCGCGGAAATGGAAACCATCGGGAAGATCAAGCACCGGAATCTTGTCCCCCTCCTCGGATACTGCAAAGTAGGAGAGGAAAGGCTTCTGGTGTACGAGTATATGAAGTATGGTAGCCTCGAGGATGTTTTGCATGATCGGAAGAAGATAGGGATCAAGTTGAATTGGAGTGCAAGGAGGAAAATCGCAATAGGCGCCGCGAGGGGGTTAGCTTTCCTTCACCACAACTGCATTCCACACATTATTCATCGCGATATGAAGTCCAGCAATGTGTTGATTGATGAGAATTTGGAAGCCAGGGTTTCAGATTTCGGAATGGCTAGGCTAATGAGTGCAATGGACACTCACTTGAGTGTCAGCACGTTAGCTGGGACACCCGGTTATGTCCCGCCCGAATACTATCAGAGCTTTAGGTGTTCGACGAAAGGCGATGTTTACAGTTACGGGGTGGTTTTGTTGGAGTTGCTAACAGGGAAACAACCAACAGATTCAGCCGATTTCGGTGATAACAATCTCGTGGGGTGGGTGAAACAACATGCCAAGTCGAGGGTCAGTGATGTTTTTGACCCTGAGATGATGAAGGGGGACCCAAGTTTGGAAATAGAGCTTTTACAGCATCTAAAGGTGGCTTGTGCTTGTTTAGATGACCGGCCGTTTCGACGACCAACAATGATTCAAGTCATGGCCATGTTCAAGGAAATCCAGGCAGGTTCCGGGATCGATTCGTCGTCCACGATCGCAACGGACGACAGTGGTGGTTTCTGTGGAGTAGGAGGAGGAGGGGTGGAAATGAGCATAAAAGAAGGCAATGAACTTGGCAAGTAGCAGATGAACATATGAAGCAATTTTCCACAGAGAGAGAGAGAGAGAGAGGATTCTTTGAAAGAAGAAATGGCAGTTTTCCCCCCCACCCAATCTCCATTTTTACTAGTTTCACAATGTCATAAAGCTGCTGCTGCTGCCTCTTTGTATTTTGTAACACCAGTTGATCGATGTATGTACACTTAGTCTCCAACCATGTTATACATAAAGGGTTGTTGAACCTTGTTGTAAAACTGTACATAAAATAGGGTTTGAGTTGTTATGCTGTGTTTTTTTGGTTCTTAGTTATTCTATGGGAAAGAGCTCAGATAATCCTTTTGAAAGAGGCTGTTTGGATCTGTAGTTTCAGTGATGGTGACTAGAGTAAAGAGGTTTTGGTTCTTTTGGCCTTTTTCTTTAGGGTACTTCATGTATTTTCCTTCACCTTTTTTGACATTTCTTCTATCCTTTTCTCCCATTATAAACAAAAGTGGCAGATTAAGGATTTTAACCAAAGAGGGGTAATAAGGGAAAGACTTCTTGTTTTGACAACTTAATAACAACATATTCATACTATGTAACAACAACATCACTTGTGAGTCATATAAGTTTTTTTTGTAACTCGGATCAATTTACGTGTACTTTAACTAATTTCTGAGGGATTAATACTATTGTTCACTAGCAAAACTCTTAATTAAAGTCACGACAAAGTTTCGTTTGTACTGATCCTACAAGAGTTGATAGTTGACTAGTCTTGTAAAGATTAATAACACTTGAGACTTTAGGAGGGAGCAACATGCAACCTCACGAGTCACAAGACTTGTTCCCTCTTAAAGTCTGGGATTCGAAATCTCTAAAATGTTATCAAGTTTTATAGAGTCAGTTTATATAGAGTTTTGTTTTAGCTTTAACTGGAATCTCTGCAAGTGACAGTAGAATTAGTTCTTTAAAAATTAGTCAAAATACGCGTAAATTGTTCCAAACAGTTTGAACTATTAAAAAAAATAAAGATATAGCAATGTATAATGTCTGAAAGGTCATCTTGTATTGTGACACACCTTGGTATGATAAATTAGAGGGGCTATACAAAGAATTTGGGCACATGTGGACAACTTTAGCCGGATGAATCGAAACGGTTCTCTATAAGTCAAGTTTCTAAATTGTAGTGGCGTTTGTTTCTCGTAAGACGAATCATATTTATTACATAAGTAGTTAGTCGAAATGTGAAACCGCTTCATTCTACACAATAATAATAAAAATTTTAGGAACCGGATCGAGGGTTTGGCCGGACGAACCGGAAGTCAAATGGCGTCAAGGCATCATCCAAGGACAAGTTGGCGATGTTGCTCGAGAAAAGAGCGAGCCGATGTGTCATCTAGATAATCTGTAGGAGATCTAGAAATTATGAAAAGAAGCCCGAAACAAAAATTTGGGACTTATGGAAAGACCTTTGTTTGGGATGAGAGAAATTATAGAAGGATTTTGGAAAAGAATCCGTAAATAACCGGGAAAGGATCCCGGAACAATTTCACTATCAATTTTGTGAACAAACATCAATATAAAGGATGACATAGAACCTAGAAATGTACGTACAAATATTTTTGTGCTTTTTTATTCGTGTTCGGATTTAAGTATCGAAGTGTCTTCCTAGTGGTATCGGCCAACTAACACTAATGACTTGTCCATTTTGCAGGCGATAGGAATTAATTGAATCCAAAAAGAATTAATAGATCAAATTAAAGAATCCAACAGTCCACAGTATAAAAGCAAAAGCTCGATGAATCTAATCTTTTACACTTTATAAACGAAATTAATATAATAATATTTTCATAAATGATATATCCAATGAGCCCTGCCGAATCAAATCACCAAATTAATATAATATAATGTGAATCGATATTGTCACATTTTAAAATTTGTTTATACGTTCTAAATTTTTTTGGAATGGTCCCTCAATTTTCCCAAATTATTTTTCGTGGAGTGTGAGAATTGATGCATGTGCATGTGGAAAAGTGAAATTGCTTGGATAGTCTGCAACATACAAGCATGCCTTCTCTACAACCAAAGTGGGCACATAACCAAACAAATAAAATAAAAGGGAAAAAATGGTGGTGTGCCCACGAAATGAGGACCAAGTAAAGATAAATTGGAGAAACAAATTCATGATGATAATTAAATTAGATGTGGACCATCTACATATGAAAGCCTCGTCTCAACGCCCTTTGAATAATTGAAATTAGTTCTTGGACTTGACCATAATTTTGTTGATTGGATATTGGTCCTTGGAGTTTTGGTAAGACCATAGTTTGGTCCCTTCTATATATAACTTTCATTTCAACATATTGGTTTTTTTTGTATAACTCAAGTTGTCAGGACCAGCTTACGTACACTTGAACTAATCTCTGAGAGACCAATATCATCGTCTACTAACAGGTGTCTTAATTAAAGTCGAAGCAAGACCTTGCATGAATTGACTCCGTAGGAATTGATAATACCCGAGAAGTTTCGAACGTAAGATTTTAAAAAGAAGTAAACTTCTAAGTCTCAAGCCTTGAACGTATTTTTATCCTGTTCTAATATTTTGTTAACAATTTACTCAGAACGCAAGTGCAAAAAATCAAAATGACTTGTGAGTTTACTATTTTCTATCTTCGGCTAAAAGCATCGTGCGAAGCATAAAATACCCTCACTAATGGTCACGTTAACCACAAGTGCTGTGTTTTTCTCTTTCGAGATACTGATGACAAAAACTCATGTGAAGGTTTGAATTGATCAACATAAAACGACTGGAATCAGAATGAAATTCTACTAAAACTAGAAGGAAAACTAGTGTGATTTACTCTTGTTTATATTTTTATATGTTGGGAAATAATGATATTGTCTTCTTGTTGTAGACAAGGTGAATCAATCATGCTCTCCACCAAGGATGTGATACATATTTTTTTATTAAATATGTACTCGAAAAATAAATATATTAAAAAAGAGGGGGTGAGTGTCTTTGCATGCATGAAGGTATATAGAGTAATGTGCTATGTTTCCAAGATTTTTAGTTGTTCGAAGTCCTTACCCTCACAACTTGGCCTTTTCTTTTTGTCATTACGGTAACCAGTACGGCTAAATTCATGGATTAGCATGTTGTTTTCATGGATTTATTGACATAATTAATAATTAATATTTTTTTTTGGATTAGGAATAGAATAGAAATTCTCCCTTTTGGCTTGCATTCAAAGTTTTAATTGAGTTATCTGTCTAATTCGTCTAGATCAGTCAGTAAGATTAAAACATCAATCAATTGAAAAAATTCATGAAATCGTCAATAATTTCCTTCGGTTTTTCAAGTCGCCTATTGAATTCAGAGACCCCGTAAGGGATTTGTGGTTCAATGATAAATTTACCAGTCGATCCTTCATTCGATACATTCATCGCTCGTAATCAACAAACATAGGAAAACAAGATTATTCAAACGATTTGGAATTTTAATTTTCCATTTGGAAAAAAAAAACAAGAAAATAGCATACTTATACATTTTACTTCAATTTATGTTAAGAATTCTGGCTAATTGAACTAAGTTATTGATTATCTTTGTGAACTAACTTTGGGGTTCTAAAAACCCTAACGAGTTGGTCTCGCGATCAAGGCTCGGAACTTTAGGGGTTTGTATTATTCTAAGGTCTTGGTATGAAACTCCTAGGTTCTATCAGGTCTAACGAGATCAGTTCATATAGAATTTTACTCTGGCCTTACCCCTACAGATGAATGATGAGATTAGTTCCGTAAAATTAGTCGAGATATGTTTAAAATAACCTGAGCAGTCAGAGATGTTAAAAACTTTGGAGTTCTAAAACTTTTTTCAAACTACCTATTTCAGTCAAAACAACAAACAAAATCATTTGCACACCTCAGGTGGGTAGGGATACAGTTGTACATGTCGCCCCTTTGTTAACTTGTTCAAATTAAATCCCTTGTTCTGTGTTGTTTCCTTTGTTTAGGTTCATTGTATTTGTTTTATGTTCCACTTGTTTAGGTCTTACTTGTTAATTATTTAGTGGCCTTAATTTCGTGCCCCAACACACTCTACGTTCATTCACGTGTACATAGTACATATATTTAGATTTGAATTTTACAACAATTTAGCATGTTAAAAAAATATGAGATATCACGTCGCGGTGCTTCAAAAGTATTCAATAATTTTTCTATTATATGACCTACTTGTTAGGTGACCAAACTCTGGACATGGGCATGCAGCAGGGTGTGTTACATGCTAAAACAGCACTTTGACCACTAAAAATTATCCAAAATACTGCACAGCCATTTGGATAATTTTTTGGTCGATAAAATAGCGTTGTTTTGGCACGCAACATACCCTATCATGTACAATGCAAATTAAACTGAATTTCGAGGTCCAAGTGCTTCCTACTTATTTAGTGACCTGACTCGAGACATGGACAACATGGTGTACATGTCAAAATGGTGCGTTTTGACCACTAAAAATTGTCCAAAATACTGCACAACTGTTTGAATATTTTTAGGTGGCTAAAACGGTGTTGTTTGTCACACATCACATCCTATTGTGTACGCCATAAAGGAAGATTTCGAGGTCCATGTGCTTCTTTTTTTTCCTTTTTTATTTTTTGAATTCATCCTCATTGGTGCTTAACAAGCCTATCTTGTTTGAATCTCAGATCCCAAGGGAGAGGAATGAGGTTTATCTTAATTTCTTTGCCAACTAGGAATATCTACCTCAAAATATAATTTACAGGATAACCCAAAGTCATCCTATAGCTTGTAACTAAAGGCTTTGAAGTTTAAAAGGAACACACTTTATGTCAGAATTGTTGAGAGAGAAAAAATAAATTTCGTATATTATTGTATTTATATATAATTAATGTATAAGTTTTTTTATATGGGAGAGTGAGGATAAGAATCAACATTAATCGTAATCCTAAACTAACTAATTAAGATATATTATAATCCTAAATTAATTAGGATATATTTATTCATTAAAACTTTATTTTGGTCCCTTTATATGTTGCAACCTACAGTTTACTTTCGTAAAGTCTTTTAGATTATTATTTAATTAATCCATCATTAGAGTAGAAAATACACTTTTGTGCCCTAATGGAAGCACACAGAGTACCAATATTGACTATCTTGTTTATGAACTTATCTTGAGCACCAATATACGGAATTCTTTCACGCACAAAATAAATTGATTGTTTATTTTTGTTCTATTTTGGCGACAATTGTGTGGTTAAGTTTTCATTTAACGGTTCACTTTAGATACCTCAATTCGAGAGGTACGGAGTGCTCGGCCTTTTAGAGCTCAGTTACTTAGTACTTAATTGTTCAGCAGTCACTCGTTCAGTACTCATCCGCTTGCCACATGGTCCTTCAGGTTTAGCTGAGGTGTGCATAAATTGATCTAAACACTTGAGTTATAAAAAAAAAAGATTTTATTCCTAAATAAGTACAAAGAAAAAAGAGGAGACTTTGCAAATAAAGTAATGTTCTACACACAATTTTTTGCGCACAGATTTGGTCACAATTGTGCACAGATCCATTGAATACGAGTGGAGTCCTCGTTATTTTATGTACTCTACATTCATCTAACAATTTTAAATAAAATTGTGTTTAAATTTGTGTACAAAAATTATGTACAAAAACTTTTTCTTGCAGACATGATACACCCCATTTCCATATTTTCCAATAGCTAGCTATTGGAAAAGCCTAGCCACATAAAGTGTGTTCCAATTGATTGTCATATGAATGAACCCTATTGTAGAATCCCCCTACACCAATGAATCAATGATGGGGAAGGACGTTGTTCCATTATTCATACCACTCACAATCATGCACACACTTGCTGAGAGAGAGAGATGAGAGAAGAAGTTTTGGGTTCAAAAAAGATCCTAATCCTACTAGCCAATTTGGGGGACACAGTTTGGGGGATTGAAAGGGGAATGAGGGTAAGGGTCTAGTCTAGTGGCTAGGACGACAATATCCAGAGGTTTGCTAGCTCATCACGCGCGGGAGGGTGGGGAACACGTGGGCCACCGGAACACGGGGCGTTGTCTGAGGGGCTACCATACAACCATCAATCTCCCTTAAATAAGCTGTTCTCTCTTTCTGTCCCCAATCCCATCTTAACATTGACCTTGTTCCCCCCCACCAGCTTATATATACCTGTTTTTATTTATTTTTTCAAATACACAAATAGATAAAACACAAAAAATAAAAAATAAAAATATTTAGTATGTCATTCATGGCTATTGTGGTAGGCCGGAATCACCGTGATCACGGGCAAATCCAATTAAGGACCAATAGGGTCACTTGACCCCCTTGAAATCCCCTTGAAATTTTTTTTTTAACTGTTTTGAGTTTCAAATAAAATATTTATTGTGTGTTGTATGCACATATACCATTACCAAAATTTTATTTTAAAATTTTGAGTTTACGGTTAATCTCAAAATATGTTTTTTAAGTAAACGATGAATTTTTAGAATTTTTTCAAAAATAAAATCTAAAAATTATGATTGAAGAGGACTTAAATGAGCGGTATCAGTCACTTTTTTTAATACAGCGGTAGCAAAATTAGTGATATTTTTTTGCTTTCTTTTTTACTTTTGTCATCGCCGCAATAAAAAAATGTAACCGACACCGCTCATTTGAACCCCTTTCGGTCATGTTTTTTGAATTTTTATTTTCAAAAAAATCTAAAAATTTACCGTTTACCGTTTACTTAAAAAAAATTGAGGTTAACCGTAAATTCAAAATTTTAAAATAAAATTTACTTAACAGTGCACACAAGTGGTGCTTTATTTAAACAAAAAAAGGATAATTTTATTTAAGTTAAATTTACTCTCATTATATTGCAGTATGACTTTTGAGTTTTTTTTTAAGTTTATTCTAAATAAATGACTCTACTGTATGAAATTTCCGAATCCACAATTGACCGTGGTAGTTTAAGAATAACTATAACCCACGATCAAAGTACATCGTATGGGTGAAATAGCGGCAAGTATTGACCTTATAGTATTCTTACATTCTAAGTCCAATTTGCTTTAGTTATTGGCCAGGCCAAAAGATCATTTAAGACTCGGCTTTTTCTTTATTTGTTTTGGATATTTTATCAACCCTGACATGGGTTGATCAACAGTTGTACACGACATGCCACAAGCCCGTTCTTGGATGCACGATGACCATGGGTAACACATATGGAGGCAATAGTTGACAGCTATTTCTAAAGGACGTATGATCGGCAACTCCACTGTAGGTGCGGTGCTCGGCGTGGGTCGAGCGGGACATGATGCCCAACGTGAGGGGTTATTAGTAAAGTCATTACCCGACATGGTGGCATGGTTGTTGTGATGTCCAGACGCGATGCATGTAGCGTCCCAACCGGATTAGACGGCCCACGACGTTGCATTCCCGATGCTATTCGTTACAAAAATTACGAAGACACTTTATTTTAGATACACGCAAACCCACTCACTAACTTTTCAATTGGTTCCTCTCTCATTTTCAAAAGTTAATATAAATATCGGAATGTCTACTACTATCTATGGCTGGAGGTGTTTTACAAATAAATAAAATTTTACTGTTTTTTTTCTTTGTCCTAGATCTTGTGATGATGTGTAAGGTTATTAGTGGTCATTCATAGCTAAAGAACAGTCCACAGGTGGTTTACCAAGTGTCCAAAAGTGGGATAGAACTGGGACCCACCTTGGGGGTACGTTAC
>JABCMJ010049778.1:0-11506 GCA_014822125.1 Arbutus unedo | reverse complement strand
TTAAAGATGAGGAATGGTCGTCCATGGTAAATTTGCTTATAACACATACAATGTATAGTTGTGACCATGAGTATAATATAGTACATTTTATGAAAATGAACAACGCCTATAGGTCAAGGGAATACTTTCTGCTATCATGGCAAATTGACATTCATGTGTAAATTTGCCGGTCAAAATCAAGTCTGGTTGTCCATGATAAATTTGCTTATACCATGGTGAAATCGCAGGAAACAAACAATATATGGTAAATTGTCATATTTCATGGTAATTTTGTGCGGTAGATAGCAACACTTGTCTTCCATGGTATATTTGCATAGGTCATGATAAATTTAGAGGTCAAGCATGGCATCTCGTAAACATGTCAATTTGCATGACAAATTACATGACAAATCAATCAATTTGCATGTTATGGTAAATTAGTAAACATCGTGGTAAATTTACAGGTAATCAATATCGTCAGCATATCATGGTACATTTTCTATGAAATGGTTCCTCACCATCCAATCCGAACTGTCTTCAGACGAAAATACATACGTTTAACGAACAAATCTCCCCCCTAACACTCGGGCTCTAGTGAACCCTAGCAAATTCGAAACTGTGACCAACAATCGTTATGGTAATGGTTCCAGCCAAATCTAATTACTCCAGGAATATGATTGGAAAACAATTTTAACTGTCATTTCGGTATATATATTTCTAAAGATAATTGTGATAATATATATTAAGCCTAAAAAAGTGCTGCCAATTTAAACTAAACAATTCAAATGTTAACTAATTAACCATGGGATAAGATGATAAACTACTCCTCAAAAGTAATGACGAAATCTTCTATCCATATAATTATAGGATTAAAACATAAGTTGAAAAGGTGGATGGGATGAAAAGCTAAATCGAAGGGGTAGATAAGACCTTGATTTAAATTACCCAAAAATTAATAACCAAATAATTTTTCAAATAAAGAAAATGAGCAAGGACTCAATAAATAGGAAAACTAAAATAAATATTTGTTTAGTAAATGAGGCACATCCAATAGTCTCCAAACTCAACACTACTAACTAAAAGAAATAAAATTTGTACAATCAAATAACATACAAATGTCCTAGACGTCCAAACGGCATGTCCCGACAATATCGTGCAGTCCTTCACTACTTTCCATGCACTAACTTGAAAAAAAATGTGTGAAATAGATCTGTCAGCTAAAAACTCAGTGAATAGGATAGCATGCTAAGGATAGGAAATTTAAGTGCAACATACATACAAAAGAGCAATAATCGAGAGTTCCGAAAACAGTTTCAAACGATCAAAGTTAAGGGCTCAAAAATTGTAGTACCAACAACATAAACAACTAATTAACGAATTTTCGTGTTAAATACTGAATTTTAATAAGTCGCATTTACACTAATTAAGTTGTCCTAGAGTATCAAACCAATGAATCAACAATAATTCGAGAATCAAAAATAAATTGGAAACAATAATCACCAAGTATTAAATGCCAAATATTTTCTCAGGCCTTAGCCCGGTGGATCCAACACCGTACTTAGAGTCATTATGGGTTGGCGTCCAAGAACTTTTCCCTAAGTCGACATGGATAGAGTCACCACACTATTTCACAGGTTTTTTTCTAATTCATTAAGCACTAGAATCATCATGGTTATTTCATGGGTCTTTTTTCTAAAAGCCAAATTCATCACAATATTTCACGGGTCTTTTCTCTTAGAATTTTAAACAAATAAATACATGGTCCTAATTAATAAAGAACAATAGTCAAGTGGAGTCTCCTGGGAACTATTACCCTAATCGTCGTACAGTCTTAATCGAATTAAAGGGTCAACGAACATATAACAAGATAACGATTTATCATAAAAATAATTTAATAGAACCTTGTATGCCAAATGGTATATCAATTCCAAACGAAAACAAAGTTAACAAATTGAATTACTGATTATCAAGTCACAAGGAATAACATGATATTTTTAAAAGAATAAATAGGCACAAGAGAAATCCAAAAGAATGAATCACATACTAAACCATTCATCTGGATCCAAAAGAATACAATTGAATGTTATGATAATTGTCCACTAGTGTGATTCACGAGAAAACAACCATAAAACTGAGTATTAATATTAAGTACTACTTAAATTACTACTACTAAGGTGGCTATTACTAATTGTTAGTTTAATAATTAAGCCCAAATCTAACTAAGTCTACTACGGTGCTAGGCACCAACCCAAAATATCTAGCACCACTATTTGAAACTATGTTTTTTGCGTCAACGTTTTTGCGACGGTAAACATCTAGCACCACTACTAGAAAATATGTTTTTAGCGTCAACGTTTTTGCGACGGCGGTGTTTACCGCCGCAAAAAGTACTTTTTTTGTGACAACTAATTTGCCATTGCAAAACATAGTATATTTTGCAACGGCTTAGTTTCCCATCGTAAAAAAAACTACTATTTGTGACTACGTTCTTTACCCGTCGCAAAAAGTATTATTGTTTGCAAATGCTTATGATGCCGTCGCAAAAAGTAATTACTTTTTACGACCGTTGAGTTTACCGTCACAAAAAATTAAGTTTTTTAAAAAATTATTTTATTTTTAAATTTTAAAAAGTGGTATTGTTTTTAAATTCGTAATATTTTTAAAAATAAAAAACCACACTATTTTTATAATTAAAAAAATATATTACTTTTAAACTAAAAATAAATCATTTTATAACATAATATTTGAAAAAATTTCACTCTAATTTAGAAAAGTACTTGAGAAATTTAATTAGTGTGAAAAAAGTAAAAAATTGCACACAAAAGTATTTTATTCTTCAATTCAAAAAATAGAATATTTATTGTTAAAATTTATTTTCTTTCTATTTGCAATTGGGCAATAAGAAAATATTTTTTTGACAATAAAACTGACAAAAATTTGAATGTGTAATTAAATAAAAATTAATGAATAAGTGATTGAATTCAATCTTTATGTTAGGCACATAGTATTACCGCACATAGTTGTCCCTATTAGATTATAAGTCACTCAAAAGTAATTAATAATTTTATAAGAATTGCATTAGCTTAAATAATATGAATAACAACAATAATAGTAGTAGAAAATATTATAATGATTTTGTGTTGTTAATGAATGTTAATTCTAACATTTTGTAGCCTTGCAAGAAAAATCAGTTAACAAAAGCAGAGCGAAGTCTGCTGCATTCTCCTGGAAACATGTAAATATATTTTTTTGAAATACTCGATGAAGAAAAAATATGATGTAGTGACTCACCTGGCTAGATCCTAGACCCTAAACCGTAGACCCCATATCCTGAATCCTATACCTTACCCCAAAACCCAAAACCTTGGACCATAAACCCAAAATTCGAATCTAGTGTCATCCCTCTACTCTCGCTTCTTGGTTATCACTCTCTCAGACTCTGTAGCATCGCCTCCATCCCCTCTCAACCTCTCTCATCCCCTCTCAACGGGTCGATCCTGTATTTGTTTCTTGAGCTATGTCAAAATCTTTTTAACTTGTTTATAGATTTGGATCTCTATTGAATTTTGGATCTACGTATTTAAATTTCAATGAAGTTACCCACACCCTGTCTTGCACAATAGTTCTGATGGAGAGTGTCACTGAGTTAACCGGTTCTATTCTTGTAATTTTTTTTATTTTTATAAAATTTGATTAATTTTTTTAGAAAGAAATTATGAAAATTGTAGTATGAAGACTAAAACATGCAAAGTCAATTTTGTGGCAACCCTAATTCATGACATATATATCAGCCATTAATTTTGATAGAATTCGGTCATGAAAATTGTCATTAATTAATATATATATATATATATATATATATATATATATAGATTAAATTTTCTTTTTTTATAAATATATAGGTTAGATTTTTTGGGGGATAAACCATATTGATTGGATTTCCCTCCAAACTAAAACCTAATTTCCCTCCTAGCTAAATCTAATCCCCCCCCCAGTGAAGAATCCCTCTCTCTCGAGAAGAATACATCTCTCTCATGAAGCCCTTCAGATTTCTCTGTCTCATCTCTTCCCAGATCTGAAATGGTGTTCATGGATCTCGCCCAGCTCCTGATTCATCTGTCGCCTTCAAAAAAATAAAGGTAATGAACCTAAATCGGACCTTATTTTCTTGATGTTTAATTGTTTATAGGAAGATTAGGTCGAAGACATTAAGAATTTTTTGATTTTTGTGCTCCTATCAGGGTGGGGTTAGACCAATAATCACCAGCCCATGTAATTTTTTTGCAGCATTTTATACTGTTAAGGTCTGAATTCGGCCTCTTTAGACTAACTATCACTAGCCCATCAGTGGAATTGCTGAGAGCTAAAATGAGACGAAAAATATTGGGTATTTCAGCTTCCCTTCTGCACAATTTGAAACTGGCAATTCTATTACTCTTTAGAAGGGCAAAATAATTCGCTGAACTCAGTGCTAGGCTTTGGTTGTCAGATCCATTCATTTGATTTGAAATCGCTATATATGTAGTGAATCAATTTATCGTTCATTTCTTCGGGCCGACCTTCAATCGGTGTATGTGGCACCTATGCATGTACATCTTTGATTTTGTTGAAAGCTAGAAAAGATTGGCCGTGAACAGGCTGCAAATAAACCACTTTTGAAAACTGTATACTATGCTGATGTCTTTATCTTATTGTTGGAGGGTCATAAGAAAGTTGTTAGCACAATTGCAATGATGGGTATGAGAAGGTGTTTTTCTTTGGTTGAATTTGGATGTTTTGATGTATGTGATAAAGCCGTGGGCGAAGGAAGTGGATTGAGATTGCCCTCTATAGTACTGTAAATGCACACATATGGTTCATTGGTGGGTCTCTTAGTATGCTTTAGGGTCTTATTAGGGAATTCACCAACCCCTTTGGATTATACTAGGGTCTTATAAGCTGGTTACTTATTCGAGTTTTTTGCTTGGAGATGAAATCTTTAGCCTAAAATATGATTTATGGACATAGTGGTTGTAGATTCCATCAGGAATATATTATCTTTGGTTCATAGCCTCTCGCTCTTGATGTTTCTAGATCACAATCACCCTATTAAAATTTAGGTCACGAATTCGTCGGTTCGCTTACTAGGTCATGAATTCATATAGCCCAAAAGCATATTGTCTCTTTAATCATTCATAATAGAATTTGCGAAACTGGTGTTGGATAATTACCCCTTTTGTTCTTGCATAGTACCCCCTTGTATGACTCTATTGCCTTTTTGCTTTATCTGTTGGACCTTGTTTGCAAGACACCTACCAAGGCTGATGCTTACTTTTGACTATTCAGAAAAATTTCAAGGCAAGATTATTTGAATGAAGATTTGTGCCTTCGTGGTATTTGTACAGGTCATGATGTGATTATTTAGTCTGCGTAAAACTACTTTAATGTTTGTTATATGTGATAAAACAGGGGTGTGTTCCTTTGGGTATGCTCTCCTTATTCTTTATATTGTGTGTTTTTTAATTAAATTTTTTTGGATTACCCAAAGAAAATAATAAAGTGTATCTCCTTTATTATTGTTTCCTTTCGTTTCATATATATTGCAACGTTATACGAAAATTGTTAACTAATTTCACAGTGGCTAATGGGTTTACTCAGTCATTCATACTGTGGTGCAGATATGGGACTGCATTCCTAAGCCACAAGCTCACAAGGAAACTCCCTTGAGGGAATTTTTTAACGTATGATGCCTTAATTCTCCAGAAAATTTGAATGCAGGAACTTCGTGTCTGCTGTTTGAGAATGATTGACAATGCCCATGGCTTGTTCTTCATCCTATACGCAGAAGAATGTAGCAGTAGAATTCCAAACAAAGCGAAGGTACACGCAGCTGGGATGGTCCCAATTAAATTCATAATTAAATAAGGTATGTTTTATTTTGAATTTTCCCTCAACCCCATGCTAATTCCTTGTTGTCTTCATCTCCATGTAAGCTATTGATGAGTAATAACCTAGGAAGTTCATCTCTACTCATACACTAACTGTTTGACAAAATTGCTCACTTAGAGCATAGATCTTATATCCCTTTTTGTTGAAAACATTCCAGATGAGGCCTATGCATGTGGCTAAAGAGTTTTTTTTACAAACTATGGGATAGTTAGAGATGCAATAGTGTCAACGTTAGCTTCTCCATGGATTCTCCATAGAAGGCATCTTTAGTTATATTTAGCCTAAGCCATTAGGATATTAGTGAAAGCTGTCTTCAAAAGCAGAACTCTAAACTGCAGTAGCAGATCAATTACATTTAGCTTTTTAGCAGATAAAAATGCACTAGCAGAACAAAACTGCACATTCTTTTATTTTGATCATTGGGATGATCGGAAGGGGTATCCACACATCATAGGGTGAAGAGAGGCAAGGAGCACACATAAATAAGCAATTTTATAGCCATATTCGTTTTCTAATCCGTTGGTTTTTCTTGCCCTTTAGTTAATATTTTTTAGCACGCTATTTGCTAGTGTCAATTTTGTTGTGGTGCTGAGATATTATGTTTATGTGCAGGTAATCTAATGGATAAAAATTCAGTTTGCTCGTTACTTTGAAAACTAAGCTAGTGGGATGTATGTGCTAGTGTACCTAGGCATATCAGCCTTGAGCTCTTCATCACTTCCAAACCCATGTATGATTTATGAACTTGAACATCTGTTATCTTTTCAGCATTTGATAAACATGGTTAAGTTTTCTATTTTTTTCCATGATTCATAAGCATTGATAACTTTCTTTTCAGGTGTTTGAACAAGACTAAAATGCCGATCGATTGAGAAGATTTACATTTTCAACCCACTTGGTTGTGGTTGGATGAATATGTATGTCGTTCAATGAACATATTTTGAAGCCAATTCGTTTAACTATATTATTCAGGATAATGTAATGTGAATATTGTGAGATTAAATGAATATGTTCGTGGATGTTGATTTTATAAATGGAGAACGATTTAAAAATTATAATGCGTGGTTATGTTTGGAATAATTGTCATTGTTTTTGTTGTCTATGAAATTATGTTGGTTGTGAGATTTTGAGAATATGGAATTGGTATTAAGTGATTTGAAACTATTCAAAATGTAGTTTTTTTTAATACAATGTCTTTTGCGATGGCATATTTAGCGATGGAATTAGATTTTTTGCGACGGCTTAATAAGCGGTCGCAATAGGTCTATACTTTTTGTGACTGCAAACTCAGTTGTCGCAAAAAATAAGGACAATTTGCGACGGCAACCTTATCAGTTGCAAAAGGTAGAATCTTTTGCGTCGACAAATCAGTAGTCACAAAAGGTCATTTTTACCGTTGCAAAATGCTTTTGCCACCCATTCAATTACTTTTGCCGTAGCAAAAGACTTTTTGCGACGGCTAAGTGATATTTTGCGACGGTAAGAAGTTGACTCAAAAAGTCTTTTTTCTAGTAGTGCACCTTGAATACACACACTCAAGTCATACACCACCGGCACCCACCTATTAACCCATTACCAACACATACTAATGACTCACACCCTCATAATCTTCTTTACTATATTTGATTTATTGTTTAGCGTTCTTAGCCATATCATATTTATTTCTATTTCTTTAGTTGGCGGAATTGAATTGTCTAGTTACCAATTTCCACAAATATTATGTTCATTTTTTATATTGTTTACCTAGTTGTAATATTTTCTTTTGTTACTTCATCTGTCCCTATATAAAGGATGATTGTATCGTTCAAAATATAAGACAAATCACATAATAAATTGAGTTTGTTTCTTCATATATTAGAGTGTGGGTTTAATCCTTGGTCTTTTGCCTTTATCATCGAGTTTTTTTACTCATTCTCTTTATATTCTAATCTTCATAACTAAATACGGTCCAACCTCTGGTATGGCTACTAATAGAATAATAGATAAAGACTACGTTGGATAAATTAAAAAGATCACGCTTTTTATAAAAGCATGATAAAAAATAGGAGATGTATTTTTAATCACACTCTTATATAAAACAGTGATGATTATTATTTTTTAATCACGCTTTTAATAGAACAGTGATTATAAGTAGTATTTTTAACCATGCATTATTTGTAAGCACAGTAAAAATTGCTCTGTAGTAAATTAATTTAATCACGTTTTATCGTAAGCGTAGTAAAAAGTAATTGTCAATATTAATCACGGTTTGTTTACAACCATGATAAAAAGGTAATCATATTTAATCACAATTTGTTTAAAAATTGTGGTTAAAGATATAGCCATTGTAATCACAATTTCTCTAACACCGTGATAAAAAAAATGTAAAAAACAAATTAAAAAAAGTGACATCTAAAAATGATAAAACTACGGCATTTTACTAAAAAAAAAAAATCCGAGTTAATTCCCACCCCTCTTTTTTCTGCCAATACCCAAAGGAAAAGCCCTAGCTAATTAAACATTCCCAAATCAGCATTGCGTCTAATCAAAAAAGCCCGAAAGGAAGATCAAAGATTGACTAAAGAGTATGGGAGATAGAGTGAAAGCCCCAAAGGAAAAGCCCAAAGCAGAAGATCGACTAAAGAGTGGGAGATCGATTAAAAGCCTCAAAGGAAATCGACCAAAGATTGATCGATCACGATCGATCACTGCCGAGCTTTGATCACTATTCGATTGATCGATCACTGTCGAGCTTCGCTTTGGATTACGACCTGATCGACATTGACAGTAAAATTGATCAACTGAAGATTGGAAGATAAGTACTACACCAACATTGCAATGTGAGGTCTTTGAAGGTGTAAACGTTCGTACAAGAATGGAGGTTGAGGATCAAGGGCTCCTCTAGTCAACAAATGCAGGATTAAGAATCAATAGAAGCGGGTGGGACAATTAAAGAAGCAGTAGGTGAGTCTGGGTGGAACCTCATTTCGCTAGAGACACCCTCACGGTGGTCGTGTGCTCAACTTTGACTTTAGTATCCATTGTTAGAATTTCCCCCACAAGCTTGAACACTTAATAATTGTTCAAGTTCATACTTGGTCCTGAGCTTCGCTTTTGATTGGACAGTCCAGTCTCTTCTCTCTATAAGTACGTTTTCTTTTCTCTCTTCTCTCTGTTTGTACGTTTTCTTTTGTCTCCGTACATGGAAACATATTCATAGTTTTATAACTTTTTTCACACCATACACTCGAGACGCAATGAAGTCTATGGTTCGGTTGAACATTGTTTACACAGCTCCGCAATCGGAAAGTGTTATTCTATGGTTTGGAGTCTTTAGACTAGAGGTACATGAAGCAAAAATCGATAAATGACATCACACTGTTGAACTTTCCTTTCACCTATTGTACAGCTCCCCAATTGCATAACACCATGAAGGCAGTACCTATAACCTTCATGTTTTCCTTATTAAGTTCATATATCTTAGACCTTTAAAATAGGTAAATGACAGAATCAGTTTATTTATTTAGAAATGGGTGGTGTGCCTTGTACTATGGAAAAAGAAATCATTTAGAAATGAAACGAACCAGCAACATAAATTCAAATTCTTTCTAAGAAATAGAAATTAAGTCCTGCTGGTGTTCTTTGCATATTCTACTGTTTTGTTGCATATTCTACTGTATCGTGACTCTCTTGACTTGAGGGAAACCAAAATGTTGTAAATGTTCACTATGCGCATACTCTTGGTAACACTTTTCTCATGTTTTTTTTAATCTAATTGGACTTTTGATTTGATCTGTTATGTATAAGCTCCGAGAACTTGGTTGTTTAGCCATCATAGCTCTATGACCAGAAAGAGAATAGAATCCCGTTGAGAAAAAAATGATTAAAATTTAGACTGTTCCTCATGTTGAGTTGGACATTGTTTCCTCTTTTTTTACAAAGATTTTGCTGGAATGATATGTACTTCGAATAGTACCAGGATTTCATCAACTGGCATCTTTAGTTCATTTGGGTTTATGATAGAAAGCTCTTTTTCATGTCCTTAATATTTCTCTCCCATTCAACTTTCTTGTTCTGCACATTGTTGAGCAAAAAAGTTACATTGGTATAGAAGTAAAAGGTAACATTCTATTTCAAACCTCTCAACATTTTTGTTCTGCATATTGTATAAACACATATCTTGATACATCTATGTCTGGAGTTGTTCGATAAATGTGAAGCTAATTGTCAAGAATCCAACTAATTGACTCACCCAACATGAACCTACAAATTCAACAATTGTCAAATCCAACAAAGTAGGGGTGTTACGATGTATATAGTGTGATTATGAGACTTATTTCACTTGTGCTTGAACATATTTTTTGACTTCTCTACTCAATTTTTGCAAGGGTATTGTGCGGACAAAGCTCCATTCAATCCAAAATATTATACTTTTTTTGCTCGGTGAGTTTAATTGTTTATCTATCTTTCGTTTATATGTGTTCTTATTGGGTTTTGATTGAAATTTTTTCGTATGTGGGAGTGATGAGATTATGATTTTCTACCAATATGTTGTTATCGCTAAAATAAAATTATTCTATAGTGTTTTTTTGTTAATGGATATAAGGATATATAATTTGTTTTGAATGGATAGATCTTGGATGCTTAAGGATCATAGGTCAAAAGACTGTAAAGATAGAGTTGAGCAATTTTTGAACTATGCAATTATACATGCTAGTGATCTGCAATCCATTAAATGTCCTTGTAGAGCATGCGGGAATTTGAGAAGCCAAAATACTAAAGAGATTAGGAATCAACTCTTTTTCAATGGTACTGATCAAAGCTATCAAACATGGATATGACATGAAGAAGCAGCCACTACTATGGCATCACCCTCTACAAATGCAGAAGACATTTTCCATCAACAAGTTGACTCATCCCCCTTGCATGATGCAACAAAAACAATCGAAATGGTTGAACATGCATACAATTGCTGCACTGCTAATCTTATGGAGTTTAAAAAATTGTTTGAAGATGCAGAATGTAAGGACCCGCCCTATTTTAATGTTTAAAAATATTTTACGGTAAATAAAATGAGTATCAATATGAGTTGGACGAGATGAATGATCATTTAGATGAGTTTTGATAAAGATGAGAAGGATAAATAAATAAATAAAATAAAATAAAGAGAGTAAAATTTTTGGTCAGTGGGTTGGCGTGACTGGTCACGCGGACGCGTGCCTTTCCGGTGACTGGTCACACGGGTGGAGCTTTTTTCAAAATTTTGGTTAGTAGCTCCGCGTGACTGGTCATGGCCCCTGACCTATTTTTCATGGCTGGTCCGCAGGTGGACGCGTAGAAATAAAAGTGACGAACTAAAATTTTTTTAACACAACCAATACACCCCAAATTAGTTTTTTTCCCCTTCTCTCTCTAAGAAACTCTCATTTCTCATATCTCCACCCCAAAACACTTGATCAAATCTCCATATCTTTCAAATTCCTTCAAAGATCCTTCATTCCCCCTTTGATTTCAAGCATTTGGAGGTAAAATTTGCTTGGAAAGAGCTTGGTTGAGCTCCATTCCACCATTAAAGGTAGGGCTTCACCCTTTGAGCTCAAAACTTGAATTTTCTTCTTGA